>JAOVVI020001352.1:0-24768 GCA_028571085.2 Nepenthes alata
TGCAACGGCTAGTTATGCCGAGAAGAAACAGCACGCTCTTCCACGCCACCACGAACGAACTTTACTTTTCCTTGCTCACTATATAAGCATCGAGTGAGCTTCTGTGAGAGAGAGGGAGAGGGGAGCACTCTTCAGTTCGTAGCTTCAGATTTTGTCAATCCATCAAATTGCCCCGCAACGATGAACATTTTCAAGAAGAAAACCTCTCCCAAAGGTAAACCATTTATTTTTTATATCGAAAAGGGGAAAATTCTATCATTTTTCTTTTTTCCCCTATCATATGATTTGCACATTGCGCAGTTTCTATTTCATTGGGATAAATCTTCACCAATGGTTTGAAATTCCAGCAATTCGCAACATAGTCCCTATTTCCACATATTGTATTTAGTCAGGAGCTCAATTTATGGCCCAAAAACCTAACTCGTAACAAATTTTATCAGCAGAAAAATAAATAATGCGGAATCACGGTGTCATTTCTCCATATACAATCCTAGTCATGGTTTTGAATGTTCTTTTCTCTGCTTAATATTGTACTTTTCTGTGATTTTTTACTTTGTTTCCATGCTAGGTGAAGTACTCGTCAGTACTGTGTTAGGATGTCGGGATTTAGGGCTTGAAAGACTTTAAATTAGCTTTATTTATTAAAATGATGCCGCTTCCTTACACAGTTTTCATTATTTCTTGCCCTTGAAACACATGCCTAATAATACTTAAAGTTTTCCTGAGGGCCTGTGTGGACACAAGGTTGGAATCGTAAGAATCCCTGTTCATATTTATATCTTTAGCACACTGTAAGAGTTGGATTGCCCTTAGTTCACATTTAAGCTAGAGGACATTACAATAGAGGCATGGGCTTGTTTGGTTGGCATTGGTGTTGAAGAAGCTTTTGTTAAAAATATATATATATATTAACTATTCACTCCCTTGAAAACATCATAAAATGCTAGTAGATGTTGTCCATAAGTTGTTCTGTGTTTCTTTAACAAATTTCTATTCATAACAACCACATCCATAGAGATCATCGAATCAGTAGCAAGAAGCCTGGTTTGAAGAGGGTTCATATAGGAATTGAGGCCATGGCAAAATATTTCGGAACATATAAATCAATCAAAGTGGTATTAATAAAAATACCCAAAAGCTATTTTTGTTGAAGGTAGAAATTATCTTTTTTTCCAAAAGCTCTTCAATTGTTTTTTTTTTTAAACCCATATAACTTATTATTACCTATTTAACAAAGTGGTCTGTAATTCGAATTATGATAAAATTTCATGTTTGCTTAATTCACATTTCATGCCCAAAAGCATACATTTCCTTTGTAGCAATGAGAGTATAAATTTCAAAATGACACTAATATAGTGTAGTCCAGGGTGCATCCTACCATCTTATATCCCAAATATATCCCCAACCAATGGAACCAATAATCACTGTAAACAACTCCAAAGACCGTATAAGAGAAAGCAAGAAAAAGAAGGGAAAAGAAAAGGACAAAAGCTAAGAGAAAACAAAACTAACTCTTTGCATTCCACTCTAGTCTTTTAAGTTCCTATTTTTCCTTCCACTTTTTATGACCTTGCAGTTGGTATCACTAGTCTAAAGCATCCTCCATCCTTCATGCTTTAATGCATTCAAAATGTTCCTTAGGATTATCTTTATTATTAAAAAACAGTGCCCCCAAAACTTGCCGGAAAATCCTAGATCTCATGGAGAAAAAATAAAAAGCCTTTTCTTTTCACTTCAAAAGAATTGTTGACACCCTAATCCGAGATTTGCTTGGTTTCGTGGATGCATTTGCATAACTTTCCAACTCCGAATCAGGAACAACCCGCTAATCCAACAAAACAAACCACTCATCAAACCTGCTTAACAAAACAGAGCACACAACTAGTGGACCAACATCTTCTAATGGAATTGTGCTAGCAACATCCTTTTATGGAACAACCCACTCATCAACAAACCAAAACCATTGTCAAAGCACTGGAACAAATAGAATCCCTAAATCCCTATCTGCCAAAATAGAGCACGCGATTAGTGGAACAACATCTGCCTAAATAGAGCAAACAGCCCGCGGAACGACATTTCTAATGTAATAATGTTAGCAAGATCAAGATCAGCTTGCATACTTTCAGTGAGAAGTCCATCACCATCATAGCCAAAACAAATTTCAACATCACTAAAATCACCACAATTCATCTGATGCCACCTTTCCAATGTTGAGCCTTCCCACATTGATATTTTGCATATACCTTAAAACACTGGCATCAAAGGGTAAGCATTGCCACCTCTCTAACCCCAACCAAACCATTCTCTACTAACAGCATTGAAGAATCATGAAATATCACAGTGTAGATGTTAGAAGAGAAAATTCGTGCAAAAACCCCAAACATCCAGTCTCAAATGATAGCGTAGAAGGAAACAAGAACTCTCATGTGCTTAACATCGTTGAGCTCCACAAACTTTGAATGGCAAATCCATCAGACCAGCGTCATAAAAAGTTGTATTATTTGTCCTTTTCAATCAAGCCTTACAGGAACAGATGCAGGCCCACCCTCAACAATGTCCAGCTTGTTACACAAGAGGCATTCATAAGGAAAAGTTTCTTGATACTCTGGCCCAAACCAAAAGCTGACTTTGTCCTACACTATGAGAACATCACTCCTGCACGTGACTGCATCTTCTTCCATTTTGCTCCCCATTTTCCTAAATCCTGGATTCTCCTGCACAGCCTTGGCATAAGAGAGTGTGAATTATTTCTTTACAATGCTGCCACCAAAATTGTCATTCCCATCCTTAGCAGGTAGAGAATAGCAGATGCACTCGACCCCTTGGCCTCAAGCAACTTCAGCCTATGACATACCTCCCCTGCTAACAAGTCGCTGATGGATGCAAATATCTCAATGATTTAGCAAATGACTTCCATCCATTTGATACTCTCCGGGAACAAAACTCTAATCTTTGGCTCTTTATAGTGAACATTGACTCTCAAATGCTCATTTGGAATTCCTTCTACAATGGTTCTACACCCTTAACAATTCTCACGGGAATGTACTTTCAAGAGTCCATTATCTGAGAAGTGGTGTTAATAAAGCATTCTTGGCAAGAGTTAATAATTTAGGATTTTGGGTCTAATGGTCCTTTGACAGTCTCCCCCCAATAAAATTCGGTTAGAAAATGGAACTGTGGGAGCTTTTATCAGATAATAGAATGTTTTGACGAATCCATTGCGGGGTTTGTATAGTAATCAAAAATGACAAATGGAGCATGAAAATTAACTATTCTACTCAATCATTTTAATAGATTGGCACATGTTCCTTTGTTCTGTACCTATAATCCAATCTACTTTCTCACATCAACCAAAGATTGGATCCTGGAAAGTGGTTCCCTCGTTTGCTTGTCTTCTGGAAATACAAACTGCATAGAAATATCACATGGGTAAACTTTATCAACGTGCTGATGGCTGATGGTATGGAAACAAAACAAGCTCATCAGCCTAAAAAATGTTGCCTCTATAAGCCTGTTGAGCAGCAGTCTTGATCTTCTTTTTTTGCTAATTAATGACGAGTTTTATTGCTGTTCTCTTATTGATCATTTTATCTTGGATGAAGGTAAGGGAAATATCAGGGTTAATTGGATTGCTGATCAGGTTGATACGTGTGATGGCAATGGTAACGGGAATTGAAAATGACAGGCTTCTGCGGATTGATAACACGAAAAGAAATTGCTAACTTTTAATTAATGGGATTGCTTAGATAAGAAGTTCAGAGATTTTTATATATTGTTTACTTTAGCTTATATATCTTGTAGGATTATTTACCGAACACCAATAAATATGGTTTTATTTACCTTACAGGTGCATGAGAGTTTGGTATAATCTGGTAAGTCAAATATTGTATCTATAGGAAGTTGATTTTTTACGTAAAACTAATTTTGTAACAATTATATATAATCCAAAATAGCAAAAAAAAATTAAAATACTAAAATGGTGAATATGGGGGTAAGCTGTTAACAATTGTGGTAAGCTGTTAACAATTGTGGTATGGCCATGGATTTACTTAAAAAATACAGAACAATTAATTGTAGAAAATTTAAAGTGCAAAAGGGTACCGTAGAAAAATGGTTAGCCATAATGTGTTAATTCTTGTAGTACAATGCGATATGAAATTGCAATGTTCTGACATCAATATGAAATTGAACTAACCTGCAAAAATAGAAAAAGAATAAAACAGAATCTGATGGAGTCTTGCTAATATGAAAATAAACTTAATATTAAACTAAAACTCAAATGTACAAAATAATGAACCTAAAACAAAGCCTGCTAGACTAAAATACTAAAATTTTAAAGTGAAAAGTATCACTTTTAAACCAAAAAAATCTCACTTTTTTCTTCCTCTTCTTTTTCTCTACCTCTCTCTCTCCTCTCTCTCCCTATACATTCTCTCTCTTCCTCTCTGCTGAAGGTAGAGGGCCTCGCCTCCCCTCTACTTTTGCCTCTCCTACTTCATAGAGGCAATAGGTGAAGCTACCAGCTTCACACCCATCTGCAATTTTTTTAAAAAAAATTATATGTATATGTATATGTATATGTATATATTTATCCTCTGCCATCTTTAAGTTCTGGAAGAATTTACTTTGCTCTTCTTTTTTCGTACTCATTGAACCATCTGAGTGGGTTGACAATAAATGTTCTACTTTTATTCTCAAAACATTTTTACTTTTGTTCTAAAAAAATTTTTAAGGGTTAAAACCTTAAATGTTCTATATAATAAAAATATATAATTTAATTTAGTAAATTAAATAAAAAATATTTGATAATAACAATAAATAAAATATAAATAAAAATATAATAATTAATGTTTATTACACCCACTACATATTAATTGCTAGTTCCTTAACAATGAAAAAAAGAAAAGATGAACATTGCAAATAAAAATTAAAAACTTCACTTTTATGGGCATCACGATTGTATTTATCAAATACAATAAGCCTTTAAACCCCTAAGTGGTCCAAGTGGATGAATTAAGTCTTATGAGGATTTCTAGCAATGATACCCACGAACGTCCTTGAGCATCTCAAAATTTGTTGGATGAATAGAAAATATTAAAAATTATGAATTAAGTTGTCTTATCATTAAGGAAGTTCAAGAGCGTATATGCATTTATTCCATCTAAGCCTATTAAATACAAATATACATGATTCACCTTAGCCTTGATTTCAAAACCTTATAAGATAGGTATATGTTGAAAGCCTAGGCTACACTTACGAGTTTTGTTGAAAAAAAGAGTAAGTAGTAAAAAATCAAATTATACAACTCTTATAATAAAAGATGCTATTTAGGAGAATACTTGTCATAATTTCATAAAAGCAAACTTACTTCTTAAAACTAATCAACATAAGTAAGAATATTATTAGTTTTTGCTTTTGAGTTAGGTTCACAAGGGCCCTTTCAAGTCTTTGCTGGTTGTGACAGGTTATTAATTTGTAGTTATAAGAAAGTTGCTAGGATTTTGGAAAGAAATACCTTGAATAATAAAGACTTACCTACCTTCTCTTATTAGTACAAACACTTACCTTTTTTTCTTCTCTTCAAAAACTACATCCACAAGATGTTTTATCTCTATTTGGTTATTTTTTCTTTTTATTTCCATTTTTTCTTTTTTATTATTTTGTTGATTTTTTTTTGATATAATATTTTATTTTTTGATTTTTTTCCAGAATGAGAGAAATACAATGAAGGAGAATCAATAGATTAATGTTCAAATCTTAGACTTTGTTGTCTTATTATGGATCACAAATTTTAAAAAATAAAATCCTCATGTGTCTTCCCCTTTTTCTTCTGTTTACATCATACATACTTTTTATCTTCTACCTCAATAGTCGATGTATCTTAAGGTATTTGGATTGGATACATGTTTAATATGTTTAGGTCAATTTTCTGACGTGGACAAATCAATAAAAATATAATTGCAAACTTAAGGTTTGCAAATAATAGGTTCAAATTGGTTTTAAGTAGTAACTTAATTAATAATAAAACAAGCTTAGGCTTAACAATTCAAATTCTCAATGTCAATAACATAAGTCATATGCATAAAACTTACTAATTCATATTTATCAATGATTAGTTGTCAAGAATAGTAAATTCAAAGCAAATATAATGAAGTTATTCAAAGACAAACCCTAAAAAGATAATCATTGCAAGTGTAAGCGTTAATACCCTCTCAAATGAATAATAGTTCAAAAACTCGTCTCTACTATAATATGGTGATAAACAATGATAATTGGACAAAATAAGTAATGATGAAATATAAGTTCATAGTGTGGACAAAACAAGCTCAGGTTCAAAAATTAAAAGAAGTGCTATTAAGTCATCCCCAAGGTGAACATCAATAAATCATATGCATAAAACTTAGTAATTTTTATTTATCAATGATTAATTATCAAGAATAATAAGTTCAAGGCAAATATAATGAAATTATTCAAATACTAACACTGAAAAAATAATCATTGTAAGAGTAAGTGTTAACACCCTCTCAAATGAATAATAGTTCAAAAACTCACTAGTATTAACTCTCTACTATAATACGGTGATAAAATATGATGATTGGACAAAATAAGTAAGGATGAAATATAAGTTCATAGTGTGGTAATACCTCGCAAAATAATATCATTAGATGATACAACCCTAAAGTTTAATATAAGTTAATGTTCTAATTCAATTAATGGCAAAATTAGCATTCATGTTATGGTTTATAAATACCCAAGAAAATTTAAAACATTTTAAAGTTTTCAGATTTTGATTTTTTGATTTTTAATTTTTTTTCTTTTGAAAAAAAATCTTTTTACTTTTTTTCCATAAAAACAAATATTCCAAATATTTGCAAAAATTTTCAAAAGAATTTTTTAAAAAGAATTATATTTTTAGATATACTTGAAAATGTATTTTTTCCTCCTACCTAAACCAGACATTGTTATCGACAAAGGGCATCCCACAATAATAATACATTAAGAGGGTAAGAATATACCTGAATGTCTTACATATGATAGATTTATGCTGAATATCAAAATAACTTAAAAAAATAAAATTAGCCCATAAGAGAAATAAGTGTACATATTAAAGATAACATCACTCCTTAAAATAAAAATATATAAAAAAATATTTAACAAGTAGTGGGTTCACTGGGAGGACTTGCCACTACTGAAAAAAGGGGAAAAAAACTTAAGAAAGAGTTTTGTCCTATACATTTTTTATTTTGGGATAATAATTTCACAATCAATTCATCCTCAATAGGGGTAAAAATTTGCAAAACAGTAATTGGATAATATTAGTCCTCACAGGAAAATACAACTTTCAAAATATTTTTCCTTTTTATGTACATTTATTATTTCTGATATTGTTTATCATTTCTTAATCATTTGATAAAATAATTTTAGTTTCAAACTGAAAGATTTTTCTTTTTATTTTCCTCAGTTTCACTTGGCATATCACTTGCCTTATGAGTTTCGAGATTAGTGGGTTTGTTAATAAGCTCATTCCTAAGTTCGGTGATTTCTTGAGCTTGTTTTAAATCTTGCACATCAGCCGAAGCCTCTCTCAACAGTAACTGAGAAGAAAAATTTTCCTCATCTTGAATACTCAATGATTGCATCAATTGGGTAAGACTAATAAAAACGCCGTCTAATGCTATTGTGTTTTGAGCATTGACGTCGGCTTGATGTTCATTAACCCCAGTTCAAAGTTCAATAAATTCTTGCAGTGTGTCCTCAAGAAACATTATGTGTAATGGTGAGTTGTGACAGGGGGCATATTGCAGCTGTAAAGGCAGCAATTGAAAGCGCTGAGGGGCTGATGGCCCCCCATTTTTCCACCCAGAACTATCCATTATATATATATGTTTTATTTACCCCACTATATATATATATATTTGTATGTATGTATATATATGTATGTATATAATAAACTCTCAAATCTTCGCTAGACATACATTCAGCTTCCTAGTGAAAGTGTCAAGTCTATTTTGAATATTTTCATAATCATTTAATTTGTACATTTCATTAGACTCAGTATTATCTTTTGGCTCACAATTCAATTAGTGGATAGTGTTCCATGTATGAACATTTTGACCCAAATATTTAAAGTAATCATAGGTTTCATCAGGGCTCTTATCGAAAAATTTTCCATTGCACATTATGTCTAAAAATTATTGCGTTTGAGAACTTAATAAATCTTATGAAAATTGATTAGACCCCACATTTCAAAAATGTGATGTGGACAAGCAGTAAGCAAATTTTTAAATTTTTTCCAACATTGATAAAAAGTTTCATTAGGTTGTTATGAAAAGTTTATGATTTGACATTAAAAAGCTTGCTTTTGGTGAGTGGAAAAAATATTTTTGTAGAAATATCCACTGCATCTGTATCCATGTGGAAATCGATCACGCTTTTAAATTGTTAAACCACATTTTTGCTTTATCTTTTAAAGAAAATGGCAATAATTTAAGATAAATAACTTTTAATATGTATTTAATGTTTATCAGTGTTCTGTATATTTCCTTAAAATCTTTAATGTGTTAGTAGGAATTTTTATAGAGTTTATACTAAGATATCATGGTTAAAGTTATATCATTTTAGAATCAAGATTAAAATTATGTTAGGTCGATAACATAATATATGAAGGTGTACTATGCTTTGCCGGGTGCAAGCAATCACGAAGATGTCGATAATCACGAATTAGCTATCGGTGCAAGACAATCGTTCATAGCTTCTTTACTAGGGTTGCCATTGATACTACTTCCTTTAGTCATTCATGATCCTTTAATATATAATCAGAAATATCTAAAATAAAGAAAATCAAATCAATCTCCTAAGAAGGTGTACTATGATTTTTCAAGTATAAGTAATCATGAAGAGGTTGAAAATCATAAGTAGGTGTCAAAGTGTGATAATTATTGATTGCTCCCCTACTAGTAGGGTTGTCATTGATACTACCTCATTCAGTCATTTATGATTCTTTTAATATATAATACACAAAAATCGCAACTCATCTAAACTATTGAAAAAAAACCGAAATCAACTCAGACACAGACATAATACATCTCCAATTCCTGAATTATAATAAGAAAATCCAAATAACCTCATTCAGTCATTTCTGATTCTTTTAATATATAATACTCGAAAATTGCAACTCATTTAAACTATTGAAAAAAAAAACTGAAATCAACTCGGATACCGACATAATACATCTCCAATTCCTAAATTATAATAAGAAAATCCAAATAACCAAAACTAACAACATAAACCATTGTTCTTGCTAAATAATGATACATAAATTGATCTAAAAATCTTAATCTAGCTTCCTAAAATAGCAAAACTCCCGATCTAAACTTCTGCAAGTAATTCGAACCCTTTAATTTGAAGGAGTTAGTAAAAAATAAAAGTAAGAGTGAGCCAATTGCTCAGTAAGGTATATAAATTTTATAATTTAACATATACTTTATATCAAAACATGTTGGAACGAACATGATTTAAAATCAGATGTAATGTCATATAATTTCCATAATATTTTATGCATAATTTTAGGCTAATAATCAAAATTATTTACTTTAAACTGTGTATTATTAAAATATGCTCAAATTATGTAAATGTTATAGATCAAGGATCAGTAGGGCCTCAGGAACAAATTAACGAATAATTGAAACTCGAGTTATATATGTTTTCACATAACCAAAAACCTTATACTACTATTTAAGACTCAATTGAGTTATTATACGTATAACCCTGTAAGTGAAGTCGAACGCCGCTTTCAACCCACAGATGATAAGTTCAAATCTCGATTATTATTATAATATACTAATAAATGCCATAATATATCACCACCAATTTCTACAATGGTCCATTGAATATCAATAGGAAAACTCTATGCAAATACGAATAATCCTTTCAACTAATTATAGAGTTTTCTTCATTTTTTCAAATTGATGACATGTAGAAACATGGATATATGTATGAATATTTGTGAACATTTCAAGAATGTGGTGGAATAGTTAGATGAAATTTTGAAGCATGGAGAATTATATTCTTAAAGGTTCAAGACATGCAAGCATAATTTTGCAGAATTTACAAAAAATCAGCACAACTAATATAATTTTTTTATTTTATTTCAAGGCATAAGATATGTATGAATATATTTATGAAAGTCTAGAACATACAATAGCATTTAAATAAAATTTAAAGATATACATGGGTATTGCCGTAGAAAATCAACTTGTAAGTATAATATATATGAAATAAGGGTATGAATATCATAAAAGTTTGATGAAATGGATGGGAGTAGGATCACATGCATACAAAGTATAAACTTTTTAGTTATAAAAATATTACATAAATGAGTATTTGGAATAATAAATACTTCAAGAAGTAGAGCAAGATCTGTAATAAAGGAAGGAGGTTTAGATTCACTTGCTTTAACTTAATTTTACCCAAAGATTGTTTGATTTCTCCTGTCCCACTTTCTTTCTCTTTTTTTCTCTCTTCTCCTCTTCTCTATCTCTCTCCTCTTTTAAGAAACGTCTCAAAATGACCCAAAATCGGTTGAAAAAAGCCTATTTATAGCAAACAAGTATTATGCACAGGTTATGTGTGGATTATACGCGACTGCACACGAACGCCAATTAGGCACACATCAAGCGCCAACACTCTGTCCCAATGATGTACGTGTGTCGCTCGAGTGTATCTCAGGCACAGACACTCTACCTCTAGTATGCACATGCGTCCCTTGAGCGTACATTGGGTATGAGTAATCTGCTAAAAACACGCTCATGTGTGGGTCATATACCTTTCAGGCGTTGGACTTGATTTCTTAAAGTTCAATTTTTCTAAAATTTTATTATAAAATATTTTTTAAATTAACCCAAAATTATTTAAATAATATCATAATTTATAAACCAATATGGGGCATTACATTCTCTTTCTCTACCTCTCTTAGACACACACACTATCTCCTCTCTTCTCCTTTGTCTTTTCTCTCTCCCCCCTCACTCTTCCTCTGTGTTGAAGGTAGAAGGCAAAAGGCATAGGGTCTCACCTCCCACTTTAAATATTTAAATATGGGTGAAGCTAGATGCTTCACCCATATATATAAGCTCTTCCATCTTTAATTTCTAGAAGAATTTGCTTTACTCTTTTTTTTTCGTACTTATTTAACTTGTTGAGTGAGTTGACAAAATGAAGGCTCTATTTAGTCTATTTACTTGCTTTTATTCCAAAATTCTTCTTTAAAGCTTAAAACCTACACAACAAAAATATATAATTTAATTTTATAAATTAAATGAAAATATTAGATAATAGTGTTAAATAAACATGGATAAAAAATATAATAATCATTGTTCATCAATTATTTCTTCCCTCAAATGATCTCAGAACATCAACCAAAGATTAACCAAACGTCATTGGAGATATCAAGGGAAGGACCTTGAAGTAAGAATAGAACTTTGATGGAAGAATACCCAAATATTTGTACTAAATTGGAAGATATCCTTGCCCTTGGGATAATTATTTGAGTGTGCTTATTTGACATCGGACGGCACCTGCCCAAACTAAAAATATGGGTTGTTTGCTAAGCTCAATTTGCTTGTCTCTAAATGTTTTTAGAAGTTAGAAATGTTCATTGATTGATTGATTCCATAGCAACTATTGATGGAGATTTTCTCAAAGGTATGTCCCCAATCCTAAAATCTGATTATATTAATTTATTTAACCATAATTAAGTTAAGTCAACTTTTAAACCTTAACATTAAAAATTTTAATTGTTTATTTCAGCGGAAAAAACCCAATATCAACATTGGGATGTAAACTTGTAAATCAAATACTATTAGTGACTCGAAATAAAGTAATGATTCAAATCACAGCACTCAAATGCCACAATCGAAAGTAGTTTCGAACATCGACAATTATATGACCTCGTATCATATGTAAGAAAAGGTATCTATACTAAAATCAAAATAAATGAATCCATTACTCAATCAAACTACTATAAAGAAAGCCAAAATCAAATTTAGACACTGTTATCAAATTTATTTATAATATATTAGGACTTGTCCAAGTATATTTCGTTAATTCTTTATAATGGTTTATACATAATGAATTATAAACTCTGCTTAGATACGAATAAATTATTTAATTTTTTCTTATACCGGAGAAAATATACTTATCATTAAATTTATATACAGTTTTTCTTTTTATTTTTTTCAAAAACCAGATTTATATATGAATTTCAACATGCATTTTAAAAAATACCAGAGCTATATTGTAAAATTTATAAACATGCAGAAGTTATTCATTGTAAAAATTACAAGAAATTGGTATGGTTAATATAAGTTCATCAATTTATTTCAATATAAAAATGCATGAACCATTTTGTGTTAATTCAGAATATGCTGAGGCATATAACTCAAAATTAAAGACATGCAAGAGTAGTAAACAAAACTTAAAGATATGTATGAATATTGTTGTAGAAATTAGCGTTTAAACATAATGTACATGTATTCAAGAGATGTATTTCTTAAAACTTCCATGAAATGGGAATGGGATCATATACATGCAATATAATAACATTTTAGCCACGAAATTAGTATATATATGAGTATTTAAAATAATAAATGCTGAAAGATATTAGAAAACGATAGCAACAAAGGAAAAATGGCTTAAATACACTTATCTTAACTTTGATCTAGCAAAAGATCTTTGATTTTTCCTTAGATTTCTCTTCTCCTACCTTCTCTTTTTCTTTCTCTCTCTCTCCATTCTCTTTCTCTTTGTGTCTCAGAAATCCGCTAGAAATAACTAAAAATTAGCTTATGAACCTATTTATAAAAAACTAGCACATGTGCGCTAGTCTGATACGGATCAGGCACCAAGGCACAATCTGTGCCGCACACGGGTGTCCCTTAGGAAAATTGGTCACGCTCGATGCGCATTTAATTAACACACTTGCATGCTTTGTCAATCTCTCATGAAAGCAAGTATGGACCTTGGTTTGCATACCTGTTGTTCTCTTTTGACAAGTTGTGATTGAATTGTATTTACCTAAATTTTGTAGCTAAGGCTGGAATGCCTGCTTCATCCACTAGGTAGACTGAGTATGTGAAGTTCTTGTGTTGTATTGAGAGGTAGTGGTGGATAAATCCTTGAAGAGTCCTGTGTGCCTGGTTTATAGTCAATGGGTGGCTGGTTTGGAGCCCCTTGTGGATGGTTTATACCAAAAGAATGGAAATTTAGTGAAATCTGGCTATTGTGGCCCACTACAATAAACCTTATGGATTTTCTCTTATGTAATGGAGTATTGAGCTGGGGTTGAACATGGTTTGATTTGATGCGAATAAGAGGGTAATCCACAACCAAAATTGTTTATTGCGGTTTGAATTGTTATTAAACTAAACAAAACCTTTAGTTAAGACAAACTGCCCAAATTGTCAATGTGTAGGTTGGTTTGGTTTGGGAGATTTATGCGGTTTGTAGTAATCAATTCTTTAGTAAAAAAATTATTTATTCAAATAAATATATGATAAATGAAAATTAAAGTGCACAAGTAATAATTTTTAGAGAATAATGACAATATTTTAGACATGTTTCAAAATAAAAAAGATATATAATAAAGGAAAAATAGTATTTTAAGTAAAAAAATAACAATATCTCATACTTATTTCAAAATAACTCAACAAATTTAGAAAAGATATATAATAATAAAGAAAATAGTATTTTAAGTGAAAAATTTAATCAAAAAGAACATATAATAATTTAGGTGTCAGTTTTTAAAGAAATTAAAAATTTAATCACTTTTATTGAAAATTGATTCAGAAGTACTATATAAAGTATCACTAAGACATCTTTAATTATAATAACATTTTATTTGATATATTTACATGTATGCATATGAGTTGTCAGGTTGGTTTGATTTAATTCGGTAAATTCTTAAACCACAACCAAACCACAGTATGTCAAATCATCATTGATGTTGGCTTGGTTTGGGTGGTTTGGCTTGAATTTTTTTGTTCAGCCTGTTGAGTTGGCTGGTTGGTGCCCTTTGTAGCTGGTTTATACCAAAAGAATGGAAATCTAGTGAAACATGGCCTTTGGTGGCCCAATACGGACTCCCTCTTATGTAGTGGAGTATTGATTGGTTGGTAGTGTAGTAGTAGGTGATTGTTAAGCGACTGTTTATACTAGTATATGGGAACAAGAAATCCTATTGTGGGCTGATACTCAAATAGCCCAAGAGTAAATAGGATAGTCTAGGTAGTAAAACAAGGGAAAATGCCTCGGTTGGACCCAAGACTTATATTAATATAGATAAAATATGTTACCAGAAATGGAAACACAAGTCTTTAGTTCTATATGCTGATTTAATGGAAATTGAAGCCTATTTATCTTCAGATGATGCAAAGTCAATTCGAATTCTAGATCTAATCTCATTTCTTGAGCTATGCCTATAACTTATCTGATGTAGATCATCGTAATTATTCTTGGTTTTGTATATTCATTATGTCCTTAATGGCATACTTAACTTTTCAAGGTTGTTGATTTGAAGCTCAAAAAATTAAGTTTACCTGTTATCTTAGGTCTATGATAAAAATCAAAGACCCTTAAGGTGCTCTTGTTGATTTCCTTCCCAGTAAATGACACAATTCTCTCCAAAAACTTTTTGGCATGGTCTTAAAATGTTTATCAAATGTCTTTACTCCCCTTGGAGAATGGATATATATATGATATCAACGTATACAATGGATGTTACACTCACTTCTATTCCGAAACGCCCAGTTGGTCGAGAGGCGAAGATCTGACAGAGAGGAAGGCACAGATAGAAGATGAAGCAGAAAAGGGAAAGGGGGAGAGCAGACGAGAGAGAGAGAGAAGGAGAACGAGAGAAAGAGTGACTAATAACAGTTTGATACCTTCTGCTCCATTCTCCCCAGAATAAGTAACAACAGAAACATAATGAGCAAACAGAAAATTAGCTGTAAACAAGTAAACGGCCCACGTGTGTGGTTAAATGGAAAAGCAAAGGGAAAATGTCTAACAGAATAACAGAATAAGAATTATCAAGTGACGTCATCCACAATCTCACGCCCGGATGTAATCCCGCAATTTCAGAGGGGGCTGTTTAGTCCGGTTGCTCTTCCTTGTAATCGGTGACTCCGTCCGTGCCGAAACGTCCCGATTAATCAAGCCGGTAACATTACCATTCCCATCGAAAATAACATTGTCCTCAAGGTTAAAGGTAGGAAAATCCTGTATAAATTCCGAAGCAGCTTCCCATGTAGCCTCGGTAACTGATTGACTTTGCCAACGAACCAGTAATTGTGGAATGAATTTGCCCCGAAGGAGAATCCTCCTGAAGCCTAGCAATTCTGCAGGGAAAAGCAATGGTTGAGACCCCTGAGCCTCTCCCGGAAATTCAGCTGGTTGCTCTGTCGCGTCCCCCCTGAAGTGCTTCAATAAGGAAATATGGAAAACATTATAGATTTTGGAGCTCTCTGGGAGTTGAACGCGATATGCGACTTGTCCAATGCATTCCAAAACGCGGAAAGGCCCATAATACCTCTTGGCTAACTTGTTTGATTGTCGATTTGCAACCGTGGTCTGACGGTATGGCCGTAATTTAACAAGGACCCAATCGCCGCTGGAAAAAACTTTCGCTGTGCGATGCTTATCTGCCTGCTGTTTCATGCGTTGCTGGGCTCTCAGTAAATTTTCCTTAAGAGCAGTGAGGAGGTCCGTTCTTGCCGTGAGTAATTCATTCACAGCGGCTATAGCAGAGGTGCCTTGTGTGTAGTCCAACAAGGATGGGGGAGCTCGCCCATACACGGCCTCAAACGGGCTCATTCGTATCGAAGAGTGCCATGACGTGTTGTAATTCCATTCAGCCCAAGGAAGATACCCAACCTAGTTGGAGGGATTGGCTGCCACAAAGCAGCGCAAGTAATCTTCAAGGCACCGATTTACCACTTCCGTTTGGCCATCCGTCTGCGGGTGGTAGGAGCTACTGGTGGCGAATTTTATCCCTTGGAGCTTGAAGAGTTCGCGCCAGAAATGGCTCATGAAGAGGGGATCTCGATCCGTCACCAGTTCCACTGGAAATCCATGCAATCGACCCACCTCCTTAACAAAAATTTCAGCCAGTTCCTGGGCAGTGAAGTGGGTGTGGAGTGGTACAAAATGAGAGTACTTGGACAGGCGGTCAACTATCACAAGTACCCCTATTTTCCCATTCGAAGGTGATAGATGGGTGATGAAATCCATTGAAATTGATTCGCAAATTCTGCCTAGGATGGGTAGAGGTTGGAGCAGTCCCTGTGGTGCGGTGTTGAGGGGTTTGACTTGCTGGCAAATAAGGCAACTTTGGACAAAGTTGTGGACATCTCTTCGCATGTGATTCCAATAAAAAATATTGGCAATGCACGTGTAAGTTCTTTGGAATCCCCCATGCCCTCCTGAGGGTGTGCTGTGGTATTCTTGCATAATGAGGTGCTGTAGTGCCGACGTAGCCGGCACCAGTATTTTTGTGTGGAAGAAAATGAGGCTGTCCCTAACAGCATAGCCCTCAAAATCACCCTGCTGATTATGAATGGATGAGATTAACGCTAAAGAGGCAGGATGCTGTGTGTGAAAATTTCGCAGTGCTTCCAATAGAGCCACTACAGGATGGGTGGTAAGGCGCAGGGCATGACAGGTTCCTTCCTGAAGCCGCGACAGAGCATCCGCAGGACCATTTTCCTTTCCGGGGCGATAAACGATATCAAAATCATATCCCAAAAGCTTGGTGATCCAATTCTGTTGCTCGGGTGTGTGTATGTTTTGGGCCATTAAGGCCTTGAGTGGTTCGTGGTCTGTTTGGATGGTGAATTTGGATCCCAGGATGTATGGTCTCCATTTTCTTACAGCTTCCACTATAGCACACAGCTCCCTAACATAAGTGGATGAACTCTGCAATTTAGTGGATAGCTGTTTGCTGTAGAATGCTATTGGATGCCCCTCCTGCATCAGCACGGCTCCCACTCCAGTCTCGGAAGCATCAGTGTCTATAGTGAAAGGCTTAGTGAAATCTGGGAGTGCTAAAACAGGGGTGGAGGTAAGGGAAGTTTTAAGAGCCTGGAAGGCGTTTGCTGCTTCGTGGCTCCATATGAATGCGGCGGATTTTCTAAGGAGCTGGGTGAGAGGGGTGGCAATTTGTGCATATCGGGCCACAAAGCGGTGATAATACCCTGCTAAGCCTAGAAATCCTCGGAGCTGCCTGAGATTCTGGGGTGCTGGCCAGTTTTGAATTGCTTCTATTTTAGTCGAATCCACAGCAACCCCTTGATCATTCACTACATGTCCCAGGTAAGACAGAGATGAACAACCAAATTCGCATTTAGAGGATTTGGCATGAAATACTTGATCTCTTAAAATCTGGAGAGTCGACTGGAGATGGAGTAGGTGCTGTTCCCACGTTGGACTGTGGACTAATATGTCGTCAAAGAACACAAGGATGAATTTTCGAAGGACTGAACGAAATATTGTGTTCATCTCTGCTTGAAATGTGGAAGAGGCGTTGGAGAGCCCAAACGGCATTACCAAGAATTCGTAGTGGCCCTCATGAGTGCGAAATGTCATCTTGTGTATATCTTCATTGTCGACGCGCATCTGATGGTATCCTGCCCGTAAGTCTAACTTCGAAAATAATCTGGCGCCGTGGAGTTCATCTAAGAGTTCATCCACCGTGGGGAGAGGGAATCGGTCCCTTACTGTCATGGCGTTGAGGGCTCTGTAATCCACACAAAACCTCCAGCTACCATCCTTCTTTTTGACAAGTATAACCGGGGAGGAGAAAGGACTGGTGCTCGATCGAATGATTCCTTCTTCGAGCATGTCGCGAATCATCTTTTCCATCTCTGATTTCTGAAAATATGGGTACCTGTAGGGCTTCGCATTCACTGGGGAAGAATTTGGTTGAAGGGGAATTCGGTGATCAGTATTGCGATGAGGCGGTAGGCCTTGAGGAAGGGAGAAAATATCAGCATATGAATGGAGCAGGGAATGTAGGGAGGCAGTCTGTTCTGGGGTGAGATTTGGGTTTATGTGAAATATTGGGAAAGCATCTGTTGGGAAGTCGGTCTGGCCCTCTTTAGGTGTTTGTAGCACCGTGAGTTGAAAGTAGGTGGCAACAGACTTGGTGATTTCTCCTCGCCGTAACTGGCCGAGTGTCATGTTTGACATGGTGGCCCTGGGCAACCCGTGCAGAGTGATCGAACGACCCTCAAATTTAAAACTCATCCATAGAGCCTTGTAGTCGAATAGCACGGGTCCGATGGAAGCTAGCCATTGGACTCCAAAGACAATATTAGCGCCATAAATAGGCAACAAATATAAAGCCACTGGAAATTTTGTCTTACCCAGCGTGACCACCACATTATTACAGAGTCCCTCGCAGTGCAAGGAGTCACCGTTTCCCACTGTGACATTGAGGTGTTGGGAGGGTTCAATCGGGAGCCCAAAATGCCTGGCCATCCGGGTTTGCAAGAAATTGTGGGTGGAACCACCATCCACCAAGATAACCACGGGTTGGCCCTGGATGTAGCCTTGTAACCTCAAAGTGGATGGAACGAAGTGGCCTTCCAACGCGTGCAGAGAGATGGTCGGAGTATGTTCAGGAGTAGGGGGTGGGGATTCCACCTCCAGAGAGTGTTATGTTACAGAACATCCTTCCACCAAATCAGTTTTTGACAGTGAAACCGCCGTGATAGTAGAGGGGTCTTCTTCTACCAGCATACACAAAAACTGTGGGGGTTTACATCTATGGCCTGGCATAAACCGTTCATCGCAATTGAAACAAAGTCCCTTTTCACGTCTAATAGCCATCTCTATTGCTGTGAGACGCTTAATGGGCAACCGATGTGGGGAACTCGGGGGCGGGAGCTGTTTAAGATGCGGAGCAAGAAACGGGACCCGGGTCTTGGTCACTGGTGGCCGATGAAGAGCTGACCGACTGGTCTCCACCTTTTCCTCTACCCGTTTGGCCATGCCAATGGCTTCCGGTAGCGATTGGGGCTTTATCAGAAGTAATTCTCGTCGTATGTCATCTCTCAAGCCTGACAAGAAGCAATTCAAAAGATTGGTTGTCGAGAGCCCCGTAGTGCGAGTGAAAATTGCTTCGAATTCGTTCATATAAGCTGTCACTGAGGAGGTCTGTCGGAGTTTGTACAGGAGAGCTTCATGATTTAGGTAGGAAAAATGACCAAATCGAAGCTCCAGATCCCTAGAGAACCATTCCCAGGTCGTCAGTTGGCGAGTAGCATGCATCCACTGGAACCATTGTAAGGCCGCCCCGCTCATATAAAAAGTCGCAATGGTGAGTTTGTGGTCTGGGGGTGTAAGGTGATACTGAAAGAATCGCTCGATCTGAAATAACCAGCCCACCACGTTTTCCTCTGCGAAATATGGAATTTCGAGTTTGGGCAATCTACTCGCCGAATTGTTTGGTGAATCTAATTGCGGAGAAGAAATGAGAGGTAATGTTACCGGGTGTGAGGTGGGAGTGACGGCAATCGACGTGGGAGTGGGGAATAAGGGAGGTAGTGCTGGAGGATTGGAATTTCGCTCGAGACGATGGAGGGATTGTCGAATATCCATGAAGGACTGTTGGAAATCACAAAGGGTTTGCTGAATTTGTTCTGTCGAGGTTGATTGTGAGGTAATGCATTCCGAGTGTTGATGCACTGTGACGGTGAGCTCCTTGACTTCCTGTGCTACCATGGCTAGGGATTCTTCGAGTGCTTTATAGCGCGTCACCATCCCCTCTGCCATTTCTCTCAATGAAAGCACCAGATTGATACGCTCACCTCTGTTCCACAACGCCCAGTTGAGCGAGAGGCGAAGATCTGACAGAGAGGAAAAACACAGATAGACGATGAAGCAGAAAAGGGAAAGAGGAAGAGCAGACGAGAGAGAGAGGAAGAGAAAGAGACGAGAGAAAGAGTGACTAATAACAGTTTTCATGCCTTCTCTTTCCTCCTTCCCAGAATAAGTAGCAACAGTATCATAATGAGCAAACATAAATTAGTTGTAAACCAGTAAACGGCCACGTGTGTGGTTAAATGGAAAAACAATGAGAAAATGTCTAACAGAATAGCAGAATAATAATTTTAAGTGACGTCATTCATCCTCTCACGCCCGGATGTAATCCCGCAATTTCAGAGGAGCCTGTTTAGGCCGGTTGCTCTTCCTTGGAATCGGTGACTCCGTCCGTGCTGAAACGTCTCGATTAATCAAACCGGTAACATTGGCATAGTACAGCAATAGGATATTTAACAATCAATCCAAATTCAGTTGCTTCAGCATCGCAACCAACGACACCAACAACACCATACAGCATCCCAGCTCAAGGATTAGAGGGCAAATGCACATAAACTTGAGCAGTCTGAAGACTTGCAGCTCCATTCTGCATCAGGGCAAAAAACGTCAGCTGGGAGAAATCAACAATGCTCCAGCATTGGGAACCAAGCACTAAATTTAGCACAGCATCAACCACGGCATCTTCATAAGCTCAACACCAGCCAGTTCACAGCACCAAACTTCAGCAGACCAACTGCTGTTGACAGCAGCTTCCATCAGCAGATATAACAAATCACAGGCTCAATGCCCAACCACAAACTAACGCAGTAAAACAGAATTCCTTGGTAAGCAACCAACGGTGCATCATAACATCACACATCATTGCAGTAACCATCAAAACACCACAACAAATGCACCATCACACCAGAGAGCAACGCACATCAACAGATCACTACACAAGTTCCACGCCTAGAGCAACTCGGAAATGATTATCCCAATGCAACAAACAATTCCTCATTGCAAAGGAAGGAGCAGTGCCCAAAACTCAGAAGATTCGGAGTCCCGCCACTAAATCATCCAAATTGCTAAAGTGATCCAGTTGAGAAGCCGAAATTAGGTTCAATAAGGAACTTAGGAAATCAAATATAACCCGCTTCTCATGCGGAAATAAGTTGACAATGTGAGCATGTGCAAGCACTAATAACCTAAGGGCTTTAAAAGGAGCGCCCTCAGCTGGGTTGCAAGTGCCGTTGGGGATGGTTCCGATACTTTCCTCTGGCACGATAACTGGCACCCTCTAGGCCCCCTAAGTGAGGTTAGCTCCGATCGTACTCGCATTGTTTCGGGCTTGTCTTGGGACGTTAAGGTTTCTGCAATCATTAGAAATAACAGCTGGGCCTGGCCTAACCCTTTCGACACTGAGGTTTCCCATTTTATCGAGAACATGCCGACTAACCCCCCACACAACAATCAAAAAGACTCTCTGAGGTGGGTCGAGAATGTTCATGGAAATTTCTCGACTCGATCTGCATATTTCCTCATCCATCCTCCCAAACCAAAGGTTAACTGGGCTCCTTTGGTGTGAGGTCCATACCATATTCCTGCTCACGCGTTTACACTATGGTTGGCTGTC
Source organism: Nepenthes alata (assembly GCA_028571085.2). NCBI lineage: Eukaryota > Viridiplantae > Streptophyta > Magnoliopsida > Caryophyllales > Nepenthaceae > Nepenthes > Nepenthes alata. The sequence continues at coordinate 21,491 of JAOVVI020001352.1, forward strand.
AAGGGCAGACTCAATACCCTCGACCTCATCCATGGTGTCCCCATCCTATCCACTAGATGCACTCTATGCAATACGGACAATGAAGACCATGGACATCTTTTTTTCTCCTGTTCATACTCCAGATCCCTGTGGGTCAAAGTTCAAAGACATTCGGGTATTCATTGGCCACACTCCGAGTGGCATCATAATATCTCTTGGGCTGCTTCTCTATGGAAAGGGAAAAGCTTTTTGGCCCTCTCTAAACGCCTGTCTCTGGCGGCCACGGTCTACTACATATGGAAGGAGCGCAACAATCGTATCTTTCAGAAGTCCCCCCCAAGATATTTCCCAAATCTTCTCTTTAATTGTCAATGTCATGAGGCTTAAATTGAAAACCGTCACGGTGACTGACAAAGGTATTTCTAGGCCAATTCGAATTCGTTGGGGCCTATAAAAAAAAATGTAGAGGGGGTTGTCTGTGGCTGGTATTTGGCAGGTGTCTTAGCTGCCTCATCTGGTTCCCATCCCTTCTCACAAAAAAAAAAAATCCGACCCCTCAACCTCCAGGCAGCTCATGTTAGGCTGCCTTTGTCTACTTTGAATTGTTCTCGGTCGATGCCTGTTTGGTGCCCGGTACTGATGGCTTTGCAGGCGTTGTTGATGTCCCCACCTTCTTTTCTTCATACCACTTATCAAAAAAAAAAAAGGGAAAGAAGAAAAAAAAAAGGGAAGAGAAAAAAGAAAGGAAAAAAGATAAAGGAGTAGAAGGAAATCAAAAATGGAAAACAAATAAAATGAAGAAAATTGATAATGGAAATGCATATATATAGTAATTTTGATTTTTCTTTAGATATATTTATATACATTCTTCTCATTGCTTCCAGCTTTCCCATGTTTTGTGCTTTTAGTCTCTCCTCTATGTGCGGAGATGCTGTGCGGTATTGAGACTGGTTTCTATGTCTTGTTTGTTTTTTTGATGCTTGGGAATGCTGTTTCTTGGATATTAGCTATGGTGGTGCATTTGCATTGGAGCGCAGGAATGGTGCTGGTTTGGTACTTGGGGCTGCTGAGCCGCTGTTAGCTTGCCAGGTTGTGGAATGGAATATTTGGTGGTTTTGGCCTGGAATTGCCTGGTGCACGGAATGTGCTAAGATCAAGATTTGGAATATCTGGTGGTTGCTGATGCAAGTTTGGCAACGGGATGATGCTGTGCTTATGAGCTGTTGTTTCAGATTTGGAGTGCTGTTGGGCAGATTCCTTATGTCCCATGGATTTTGATTTTCTGAATCAGTGGCTTCTAGGCTGACTAACAAGGTGTTTGGCATACTGAATCATTGGAGACGCTTCCTTTGCTGAGCTGCAACTTGGGATCTCTGTTGCTGTCCTGTTTTGAGTTTGTAGTTCTTCTGATGACTCAGTAGGGGCAGCTGGGTATATATTTTGATCCTCTGGTTCGGTGCTAATGCACCTCTTTGAAACTTTAGCTGCGGCAGGTGGCTGATGATTAAGACCAAGGGCAAGTTTTCAATGTCTATTGTGTCCCTTTGTTTTGATGCTTGATTGCAATTGCAGTAGCTGGCAGCCACGGAGAGCCCTTCTGTTGTCTCTCTGCACTTTCCAATGGCGGACACATGACTGGAGGCCGAATTTGCCCTTCTGTCGCTGGAAATAGCAGATGATTCACATGGCTGAGTGGTTGCTGCTTTTAGACCGACACCCATTCTGAAGCTGCCTCCCCCAGCCTGTAGCAGATACCCTCAGATGCTCATGCAACTGGACATAATCCGGATGGAGCTGCAGGTTGGGTGGAATATGTTGTTGGAGCCCTCTATTGTTTGCTGAATGTGGCGTGGATGAATGTAACGGGGCTAAATGGTTTGGCTGTGTATTTGATGCTTCTGGGCCGAAGCAAATGGCTTTTGCAGCTGGATGCCCATTCTGCCTAGGGATTTTTAGCCTTCAGTGTATGTGGAGGTCTGGTATCGGGGGCTGCTGAGGATTTGGGCCCTGATGCTGTTGCTCTTTGTCTTTGTGTATGTGGTTTTGCTAATGGATTAACAAAGTAGCTTGATTGGCTGTAAGCTGTTGATGGAGCAGCTGTTGATGAAGCTGGATGGTTGGATGTGGATGTACGATGAAGCTGGAGCCTCCATGTCTGTGATGAGTGAGGGGGTGGTGCTGGTTGCTGCTGCGCTTTGAAATCCAAGATGGTTGGTGATGTACGATACCTCCGGGAGGGGTGGTGCAAATGTTTGCGGTGTCGTTTGATGGTTGCTGCACTGGTGAGGATGCTCATCGGCTGGAGTGTGGGACGGAGTCTCTCTGTTGGGTTTTGGCATGCTAATCTGGCTCGATTGCCTTCTTGCCGGTTTGGCACTTTGTTTGTTGATTGGATTTATTTTAGGTTGTATTTTATTTAACCTGTTATGTCTAAGTTCGTGGTCTTAGATCCCAACCTTTTCTTTGTGATTTGGGGTATACCCCTTTTTTTTCTTTACTCTAATTTCAAGTTGGCAAAACACTTGGAGTTAGTTCAAAGATTTGTTAATTTTTATTTTTAATACAATTACTTATCAAAAAAAAAAAAAAAAAGTGCCGTTGGGTTTACCCTGCACCTTGACCCCCGGACTGCACATATGGAAAACGTCTCCTTCGCCAAAATCTGTGTCGAAGTTGGTGTTGATGGGCCCTTTCCCTCAAGCATCGCCATTAAATATTGCCATTACTCTGAACCCCTGAGGTTTCCGCCTATCTCGCCGAGCGGCGCCGGAGCCGGCCACGGCCGGCTCTGGTTGCCCCTCCCGGTTCCTTCCTGGTGTCCGATTCCCCATCTCGACCTTCCGGTCTTCAGATCTGGTGGTGTTGGACTCCGTGTCCTCTGAGTCTTCGACGGTTTCTTCCTCTAAGAATTATCGCTTCCTTCACCACTCGGCTCGCGCCTTTGGCAGAGTGCTCGGACCTTCTCGCTCCTGATTCTGGCTAGATTTTCATGCACTGGCTGCTGGGTCTGAGGGTCCCTGCTTCGGGGTTCCCTGTGGATGCTTCGGCTTGGCTGATGTCTGGTTTCTGGACTGATTTGCCACTTCCGGCGGGTCTGGAGGCTTCGGCAGAGGCTGTGTGGTGCTTAATTCGGCTCTAGGGCTGCTCTATGGATTTGAAGCGGACGAATGGCCTACGCTGCTTGCTCTGATGCTCCCCTTCCAGTGTGTTCCTTCCTGAGGGACGGGATGGGGGTTGACTGTGCAGCTCTGGTTGGGGCTATTGGGCGTTGGTGCTTTAGAATTGGCCTAGGATTTGTT
>JAOVVI020001353.1:0-24762 GCA_028571085.2 Nepenthes alata
CACAGAATATGTGAAGGTTATCCGATGGGATAACGAGAGTGTTGATTCGGTACTTGTACACTACGGCTGGCAAGTATTATGAGACCATGGGGTCTTTTGTTAAACTTGCGAGCACCGAAACCTTGAGGATTACCGGCCGTGGGTCGGGTGTGTGGATAGAAGGTTCATAGTGATGTAGAAGGTCTAAGGAGACTTTCGTGATATCTTGTATAATTGGGACCTCATTTGTAAAGGGTTTGATGGAACCTATGTCGTGATTGTTATTCATATTTGGTTGAATCCTTATTGATTGTTGTCGTGATTATGCTTGCCATTCTTGCTGACATATGGACCGAAAAAATCCCCAATCATCGTTGATATCAGATTCCAAGGGATTACCATTGTCTATTAGCACGCTTGAAATAATGTTAATCGGTTACGTGATGATTCCTGTATCTCATTGATGAAACCAGATAAATGATTCTTCGCGTTAATCGTAGTGGTGTGCGTATGTTTTATTGGCACTCTATGGATAAGTAAAGGAGAGTGTGCGAAGACTTTACGATAACTGGATGAATGAGAGTCCGTGGAACCTTAAAGTAGTCTATACTTTTCCAATACTAATTCCATTCTGGAGGATTGAGGTCGTTGATATTGAGAAGTGATGCTTATAACCTAGTGACCATCGTAGAGGATGATATCTGGGATATCATTGGCGAGGGGTAACGGAGATGGTATGAGCATGCTACGGGTACAGCCTATGGGAGGACTGTAGGGGTAGTGTGGATACCATAGATACCAGGTAACATCGTGGTACTCACCCAGCCGTTGGGGGCGTAAATACACGACCTTTGGTTCACTATGGTAGAATAAGGTCCAGAGAGATTCTTATTATCTCGTACAGTGGTGACCTCATATTGAGCTGATATTCAGATTCTTGTTATATTGTACAGTTAGTTGCAAGGAATGCTTATAACCTAGGGACCATCGTAGAGGATGATATCTGGGATATCATTGGCGAGGGGTATCGAAGATGGTATGAGCATGCTACGGGTACAGCCTCGAGGAGGACTGTAGGGGTAGTGGGGATACCATGGATACCAGGTTACCTCGTGGTACTCACCCAGCCGTCGGGGGCGTAAATACGCGGCCTTTGGTTCACTATGGTAGATTAAGGTCCCTGGAGACTGCTGTCATTCATACAGTTATGACATCGTATTGAGCTGATGACTGGATTCGGCGGAATCCATATTGCTTCCTTTATACATAGCCGCTCACGTAGCCTTCGGATTGTGGATACGACATGTTATCTAGTTTTGGATAGTGGTGGATGTACCACCTGTTATGGTTGATTTTATTCATTGTTTTGTTTTATATACTTTATTGTACTCCTCTTTTATTGTCCATTGATACTTGCTGGGCTTTCTGCTGACCCTTGTGAATACACTATTAACGTACAAGCATTTCATAGTAGTGGGTTTCATAGTAGTGGGTAGGGCATACCTCTAATCCCCTAAGTTGAATTATCATTAGCAACATCTTTTTAGTTGAAGGGTGTTCTATGTTTATCGGATTAGTTTTTCATCTTGAGACCATAATCTATACATGTTGTTTCGAAGCACCGTGGACATAAGGAAAGGTGCCTTCCATGCAGTGGATAGTTTATACATCTATAAAATTTTTTCATTGGCCTTGATACTCTTTAGTATTAGGTCCCCAACTTTGAATTCCCACACTTCAACTTTTCTATTGTAATGTCTATTCATAATTGTTGGAATGCTGTGGTCCAGATTGATGCCATACTCTTAGCCTCCTCTCAAATGTCTAGGTTTTGTCTTGAGAGTAGAGAATATTGAGATTGGTTGAAATTCATCTCCCAATAATTTGACAATTCTATCTTTATCAAAAATACAATATCTATAAAGTATAGCCTAAAGGGTATATCCCAAGTAGTTTTTCTTGGCGTTATCCAATAAGCCCATATTATTAGAGGAGTTTATCCACATAAGCCTCTCTAGTTTTGTCTAATTTGGTCTAAACTCGTTGTCGATGATCCGATTAGTTACTTTTATTTGCTTGTTTATCTATAGACATGAGAGTGACTATGAACTAAATGGATTCCAAGACCTTGACAGTTTTTTGTAATTTTTTTGGATAATTGAGTTCTATTTTTGGTGGCCACTCCTTCTAAAAGGTCAAATCAGCAAACGATAATCTAGTGCAGAAACTCCATAATATTTTGTTATGTAATTTCATCTAATTGGGAGGCCATTGCCAATTCAGTGAAGTAGTCAATGTTTATTATATAAAGTTGCATTGCCAGGGGGCCATACAAAATGGTCCCAGTATGTCTCAACTTTACTATATAATATGGGCGGTTGTTTTAGGATGCTAAAAATAAAAATGGCGGTCTTTTTCATACTACACAAAACACACTTGATTCTCCGCGCGCGCACACACACTCTCCCTGTGTGTCCCAGGTAGGATTAGTACTTTCCCTCAGTGTGTTATCCCTTTTATACCCCTCCGCCCACCCGAAAATCCATCTGGGGTGGCTATCTTTTCTTCTTCTTTTCTCTTCACACGGTCCATTTGTCCTTCACTTTCTCGTGTCCACACCCTCTCCTCGCTTAATATTGGTCCCTCCCTCTCTATCTCTCACGCTTCCACTTCCTGGAGATCAAGGCAGCCATGTCTGTCAGAGGGGTAAGCTCAATTACTCCTCTTTGTAATTCAGTTTTATCTGTTTGTCAACTTTCATTCATTTTGCTAGTTTACATCCAACATTTTGCTGTGATATGCTTGTTTGAAGATTCGATTTCATTTTAGGGTCTAACAAAATTTGGTCATGGTAAAGTTATTTGCTTCCTATATGATGTAGCGGGTTACCAGCTCTTGATCGATTCAGTGTGCTGGATCTTGGTGAAGTTTTCGTTCTGATATTATCTTGATGTAACTTTTTAAAAACGATTTCTAACAGTGCTTTTTATGTTCTAGGGTATTAATTTCTGTTGTTGGCTTATTAATTTTGTGTAATTAATTGTTTGGGCTGTGACACTTGTCAACGTGGATCAGTCTTGATGAACTGTTTTGGAGATGGACTTTTATTTATAGGCGAAATGCAAGGTTGGAAATTGAATATGAGACCTTATTGTTGGTTTGTTTGTGTTGGCAGCTTCCGTGACAATCTAATGTATTTTGTGTCGCATCATTAGAATCTAGACTTATGTGTTTTTACTCCGAAAGTTTTGTGGGAAAAAGAAGTTCAGCTCATCAGTGCCTGATATATGTTTGAATGCTGAGTAGAAAGTGCACGATCTCTTGGTAACTGTTTGCTCGAGCACAATGTTGTCCAAGAGCTTCTGCTTGATGTATGAGTGTTTGTTCCCTCTGCCTTGGGTATAATATTGGCAGAGGGTTCTGCTTGAAGTATGCATGAATGGCTGCTTGGGCATGATATGGCCGAGAGTTTCTGCTTGATTTGTGTGAGACTGTTTGCCCGAGCAAGGTATCGGCCAAGAGCACTGGCTTGATTCTCGCTCAACTGAATGCTTGAGCAATAGACTGAGAGTCAGTGTGCGAATTCTTTGCATCTTCAGCCCAATTAGACAAGAACTTAACCTCACTTCTCACTTCTTTGAACTGCTTTGACCATGCTTTCTTTTTATAAAAAAATCATCCCTTAACCTATCAAATTGCACGAACTGATTTGGAAAAGAAAAAAAAAAAAGAACAACCCTTTGAGAGAGCATGACATACATGAGAGAAATTCACCATTCCCTTATGGATTGTACTTTATGTCAACGAATTTGTTCAAGATCACCCATAAACACTTAATCTTAGCTTGATAACCTTCACAGTTCTGTCAGTTGCAAGGAAGTAGGAGTTTGGGGTGTAAAACTAGTTTTTTCAAGCTTCTCCGCTAAGGATGAACCAAATGTTCTGGTTTATGTTGCAAGGTTGCAGATTCAAAGAGTTTTTTAGATAATCAAAAGTTCTTGGTTAGTTGACTAGAATCTAGTGCGTCTATACCACAGGTTGTGACTTTGTATAGTGGTTTTTTCAGTTGGCGATTAATAGGCCAGAGGTTTTTTTTCTTTTTTGAATTCTTGCTCTCGAGTTCTTCCTTCATTAAAAAGATTATAGGTTGTTTACATTTCTTGCATGTTGTTTGTTTATCTTGTTGAAAAGTAATTACCATTGAGTTAATATTCTCTCATTTTTGAATTTTCTCTTATTCTTGTTCCTGTGCTTCTTTTACCTGTTCACCCCTCTAGGTGTAAGTGGGTCTAAAACCGGTTTCTCACTTTTTAGGCAATTATTAAGTCCTGCATTTGAGAAAAAACGAATGTAAGAAAAAACAAAGATCCATGAGCTTGGTCTAAGATGTGCCAAGATCAACCGGATGGGCTTAATGCTAGGGCATCCTTTGACAATCAACATCAAGTCCAAAAACTTACAATGCCAATAAAGTAAACGCAATTGAATAAGCAGGAAAAAAGAGGCAAAAATTTGCCATCCCAAAAATCATCAGTAATTCACATATGGTGCCTCACCAACAGGAGGAGCTTGTTTCTCTTTGCTTTCACAGAAGACCAACCCATTGCAAAGGACCACTGCAAAAGAGAATGCCACGTCTGAACAGAGCACCCCAAAAGAAAATCTGAAACCTTTTAATCCAAGGAATAAGTGTCGACAAACTTAGGAACGCTCATTGGCTTGACTTTGATGTGACTGGAAGATCAATTTTTGGGTGAAAGTTATTAAACCATGATTTTTAGCTAATGGACTACACGAACACATATATCCTCAAAGAAGATGAGATCAATTATAAGCCCTAGGGCAATTTTCCCACAAATTATATTGCCATGATTGGTGGTTAATATAATAGGTTGTTCTGTGTACCAGATTTGTAGTGAATGTCTTAAATTTCGGGTGTGAATGCTTCTCTGCTCCTTCCTTATTTGTTCTCTGGTTGTCAGACAAGAAAACTTTTAGCATTCCCACTCCTCGTGGAGATTGGATCAATTTTCTCTTTACAAGGAAGCTGTGGGCATCTACCATTGGGGTATCCCCTGTTGGACACGGATAATTGTACTATTTTTCCATTTTGCATTTATTTGTGCTTTGCGGGAGAATTAGTTAGACTTGGTGCATTGTGTTCGTCCATATCATATATAGCTGCCATCAATTTATTAGTGTGTACAGCTATGGCTATCTTGTGTTATTCTTCCTAGCGTATTTGAAATCTGTGCATAAACTTTGGCATATTGTGGATGTATAGGTCGTTATTCATTCCATTATATATGCTTATCGTATTCTTTGATTGTAAACTTGTGTGAACCAGTTATAAATTGGAATGATCTGGACAGCATGGATAGGATTTGAGGCGCATCAGTTATTATCAAGTGTTTATGCTAAACTGATTTTCCTCAAACTGGTTTTGGTTTACAGGGGAGTGCCTTCTCTGGGATGGGTGTTGCTGAGCACAGCAAAATCACATATATGGAACTTCAGAGGAAGAAGGTGCATCGCTATGTGATATTCAAGATTGATGAGCAAAAGAAGGAAGTAGTTGTGGAAAAGACTGGAGGTCCTGCTGAAAGCTATGATGAATTTACTGCATCCTTGCCTGAGAATGATTGCCGCTATGCAGTTTATGATTTTGACTTTGTGACCTCTGAGAACTGTCAAAAGAGCAAGATCTTTTTCATTGCATGGTTAGTTTTTGCATTTAAAATTTTAACCAACTTAAAACGGCTCCTCAACTTGAATCATGCCACTTGGGTTGTTAAAATTAATTACTTTGGTTAAAGTTGGTTGGTGTTAATTCCTATTATGTTGAAATTTTATACTTGAACTTTCATCTTGTGAAGGCACCTTGATGCAACGGTATGATTGCTTGGGGTTAAATAACTCAAATGGCCTTTATTCATATCAATGTTCAAGCTATTTGCATATGAGTATATGACTCTCCATAATGCTCGCAATTGGTTAAGCCTCGTACACTGGATCACCTCTTTTCACCTTATCAATATTACTATTCTATTTAGTGCATGTTCTTTAATGCTTTTGGCTTTTTTTGACTAGTAGCATTTCTGCATTGTTTCAGTGATGAGGAAAAAGGCTCACCATATGAGACCTGATTCTTAACATAAAATTATTCCATTCAACTGTGCTGCAAGCATGGTGATTGGATGCCAAATTCATCTTCCCATCTTCATATTGGCTATACCAAGGTCCTTAACTAGCTTCTTTGAAAACAAATTGATGGAATAACCCCGTTCGATAATAATATGATGTCCTTCATGTCCATCCCTTCTTCGCACAACCCTCTTCTGATGTTAAGGTTTTGGAACATAAGAACAGGCTTGTTAGCATACATACACATTCAATATAAGAGTATGAACTATATCAAAATTTCATCATTATTCTCTCATTTACCAACAGTGATCTATTACTATGTCAACATTAACTTGCCCTCATTTTTGCTTTGGGGAAGTTACATATTCTGATGAGGACTTCTTGATACGTGTCCTTTCTCCCACCATTAAGGCAATCATAAGAAAATAAACCTACCTACAGATATCACTTAGCTTGGATGCTCTTGTAGTGCAAGATGCAAGAGTAACTGAATTTGGCTTGGAGAAAGACTTCTGAGTTCTGACTCTTTGGAATAGAATCATTAAGCCAGTTGAAAGACTTCTGAGTTCCAACTCTTTGGAATAGAATCATTAAGGCAGTTGTTCTCAGCATCTAGCTATGGATAGTGCATGGTCAACTGAAATAAACTCCACAGTATCCAAGTTATTCTGGATTTCTGGATGAAGATTGATGTGTAGCAACGTATCTTCTGTTGTTTGGAGTCTCATGGCTTACTACAATCGTAGAGTTTATGACAGTCTAGGATTCCACATATCTCCTGTTCATGGTTACATAGCTTATAATAGGCTTCCTTTCCATAACTAGCTGGAATGAACTTATCCATTATAACTCATTATAAATTTCATGGAATCCCGATTTGTAACAGGCGAAACGTATGGCCAAGGCATAGTGTTGTTATTGCCACCATTGACTAGCGTAGGATAAGGCCCATAAAAGTATTAAAGGCTTGTGTCTCTGGTAAACTTAGGCAGCCCAATTTTAACTCCATAATCTGGCTGTTGGGTGATTGGTGAGATTAGTAACAGTCACTATCTGAGCACGAATATTGGAAATATGAACAGGTTGATTGACTGCTTACCCTTTTCATCCTCTAATGTAAGCAAATCTCACCTGTACTTTCTCAAGAATGGTTCTGGCTCAAAAGTTTGTTATGGAGGTCCAATTTCTGCTCAAGTGCTTGAACTAGGCCTTGAAATTCAGTATTTCATCACCTTGATTTTTCAGTTAGCAGATAAAAGTCTGTAAACATCAAGTGATGTTGATCCTCTGACCAAAAAATTCTCAAAATTGGGTTAAATGTTTAATGAGTGGTGTTCACCATGGCTGTTGGCGTAAATTATTAAAGAAAGTTGCTGTTGAAGCAAAGGAAAAAAAAAATAAAGCGGCATTGTTTTGGTGAACATGTAAAGAAGTTGCTCCCTGATGCTGGTGCAAGGAAAAACACCCCCCTTTGCTTGAGTCAGTGAAGGTAATTAACAACACTACATTAATACCATAAAACATGCAACAAAAATGAAGCTAACCACATGCAAGAGACTAAAACCCCTTCAAAACAAGGGTAAAAACTATGCGATTATCATGTCCAACTAGAGCTCCGTAATGAAAAATTGAAATCCATTGGATTTTATTTAGATTTTGCCCTTGAATTATAACTAGTCATAGCTACACAAACTCACTGAAGCTCTTAAACATGCATACACAACTCTCGACATGGGTACACAACTCTCCGCTGAACAAAGTTTCATAGAAATCACGAAACTAGTGGAAGCTTGAGAACTACACTCAAATGAGAGTGAAAATGAGATATATTAACCGGGAGAAATGTTCTACATGCGATTTATTACAATATACATGAAACAGAAGAAATCCTAGCAAAAACATTGTTTGGATCTGATAATAACACCTCTTCCTTTTCTCCCTCCTCTCTCCTTTTTGTGTTTAGTTTTGAAACAAAAGTGAAACTGCCGAGAAAACTGTGCAAAACTGCACAGCTGCACTTTGAATTATCAAACTGGTTTGCTGCTCGAGCTATAATTGCACAACCCTCTAGCATAATTATTTGCCCATTCTTGTGGAACTCTGCAAAAATTTTGCTTGAGAACTACTTTGTGTAACTGTTAGCTAAAATTTCACTTCAGCAATACATCAAGCGCATATCAAGTGTCAGAACGCACTAGCAGATAAACCAAATGAACAACTAGGATCATAGGCGTACATGAGAGTGACTCACCCAACAGTTGGGGGCTAGGTCAACAATGGTTGACTGACTAATTCTCTGAGGGAACAGAATGTAGAGAGAGAAAAGTTCAGTTCTCTGTTGAAAAGAGTGGATTGAGCACAGAGAGAATAATTCAGTGCTGTATAAAAGGGAGAGAAAGCAGCTGGGCTGTTTGGAAGAGATGCTGCCAGCAAGTTCTGAGCAAGATATGATTTCATGCATGGGGGTTCTGGTTTCTATGGTTTGCAAAATGTTTGGGCTGCTAAATTTATGTTTTGTAGGTCTACTACATGGGGGTTTGGGGCTGCTGTCTAATTTGGACTTATTCTGCAAGTGTTTGTAAGAATCAACTTATGGAGAATTATCTCCTTACCAAAATTTGTAAAGGGGAAGAGAATGGGAGGAGGAAGACATTGAGAAAACTTAAATGGTAAAACTATAGTTTCCAATTTGAGAAGGGAAAGGGTCTTCAAAAGAAATTTTGCTTCACAGGTAAATTTCATCTCCCTTGTGCTTTAATAACAATTCTGAATTTATACTGTTAACTGAAATGCTAAGGCTATTTCTATTTTGAAGGCAGGTAAATGCAACAATAAAGCAAAACAGAAGAATCCCTTTGGGTTGCCTCCCATCACATGCCGTCCATGTGTCCTTGCTGACTGTTGATGTATTTGTCATGTGTCATGTGCTTCCCACATGATTCAGCTACTCCAACAACTATCCTCTTCGATCCACTATGCCTTGATTGCACGGTTATTATCAATCCACCCATGTGGCTGTGATACGTGCTTCCTAATTTCACCTGTCTCTCTTCATGTGCTTTTGCTACTTTGTCTGGAAACTTCATGATGCTCCTGCCATCCTTCATCTGACGATGGGGGAAAGGCCACGTGTATGGCTATGATGAACACTTTCTGAGCCTTATGCATTTGACTCCTATCTGCCTATATCAGACTTCATTTGCTATCAGTTGTCTTCTTTCCTTACCTGCATCTCCTCCATTCTCCCACCTAGGGTTCCCTCTTCCTTTTGCCTTTTTTATTCTATTATTATTATTATTATTAATTTTCTTTTCTTGTAGTCATTACAGTGTTGGCCTAAATTCAGGGTCATGGTCGTTGTGAATTGTAGTGGTGGTTTCTGGGCGGGATGTTTTGGTTGAAGAGTTGCTATTGGTGTTGAGCAACTGCTAGGAAATGTGTGCACACTTTTTGGCATCTGCAAAGAAGGTTCCGCAGTGGTTGTGAATTGTAGTGGTGGTTTCTGGGGGTCTGTTTTGGTTGAAGAGTTGCTATTGGTATTGAGCAATTGCTAGGAAATGTGTGCGCACTTTTTGGTGTCTGTAAAGAAGGTTCTGCAATTAGGTTTCAGATTTGGGTGTAGCAAATTCGGTTAAGCAATTTTGGCAATTGTCGGCAGTGGTGATTGGGGTGGAGTTGGTTTTTCATGGCAGCTTGGTGGCTAAGTAATGCATTTTTTTGTGGTGGTGGGTTATAGAAGACTGTTATTGTGTCTGAAAGACAGTGGTTCAATCGTGTTGGGTGCTGACCAGCAGTTGCAGTGGCTGCACAAAGGTGAGAGACAAACGTGTCTCTGATACCAAACTGATGGGCAAAGGGGTTCACTGTATGTAAGACAATGCCAAAGTCAAAATATTTCCATTCAATTGCATTAATGTAGCACTTGGTGAATTGCAAACCATGCATTTAAATGGGGAAAAACAAATTCTTAACTTTTTGCCAAATATACTCTGGTTTTTGGGTATGTTTTCTATTTCTGTTCTCAACCTTTATTTTCCCAAATTGTATTTTGAGCCTTTATTTTACTGCATGTTTTATTCTATGCAAAAAGGGTTTTGTTGAGATTTGATGTGTAAGAACTCCAAAAATGATCCTTTTTATATTTGTATCAAAAAGTGGTTAAATGACCTAATTTTTGCATAGAATAAAACCGGTGCTAAGATAAAGATTTAGAATAGAATTGGAAAAGAGAGTTGTGAATATTTTTGATATTTTTTCTAATTCCAATATAACACAATTATGATTTGCTGATTACATGCATGATGATGGAATGCCACATTAACTTCTCTGTCTTCACGATGGCTAGGCCAAGATCCTTAATTAGCTTCTTGGAAGTCAAATTACGTCAATACTAACATGAATTTCTTCAGCACCATCCCTTCCTTGCATTCAGCCAATCCTTTTCATTCTTTTCTTTCTTTAATGTCAAAAACTCTTTAGACTGTTAGTAAGCAATTTCTTTGCTTAATAAAATCCAGACTTAGATTGTTGTCCTTTTGCCCTCATGTTTCCTTGCATCTTTGTCGTTTGCTTTAATATCTGCTTATGTCTCTGCATTCAGTTCAGCAAAGACATTTAAAACTTACCATTTACTTCAGCTTTTCCAGTTTTGGTCAGTATTGGTTTGAATTCTGAATTTTGAACTTACCATGATTAACCCACGGATAAATGTATATGCGATAAAGGTATTGCATTAAATGATGTACAAAGATAAAGGGTGTTTATATTAGCCAAATACAAACTATATATGGAAGAGAATAAAGACAAAATATTCTTACTCTAGAATATTAGGTTTGGAAACTTAATATTATATATGACATGATAATGTTGACATCTCTTCAAACTCAAGGAGGTAAAGTGGAGTGCAACTTGAGCTTGGAAACTCAGTGATGGAAACCACCTTGTTGATTCAGACTTGATGAAGATGTTGGAGGACTGGTCAGCTGATGGGATATGATAGATATGTGTGCCTCTTGTCATGTATGTGGGTGAATAAAACGGCAATCATTTTCATTATGTTTGGTTTGCTCATGTAATACATCATTGTGAGTAATTTGTGTGATACTTTGACAGCCACAATGCAAGATAACACTAGGATGTGGAACTCTCACATCTTCCAGTAGTCATTTAACAAAATAAGTTTAGCAATTGTATCAGTTAGGGTATGATATTTTGCTACAGTGCTAGAACGGGCTACAACGAATTGCTTTTTACTCCCATATGAAAAAAGAGATGTACCTAAATGGAAACAATAACTAGTGGTAGAATGTCGATTAATGGCATCACCAGCCCAATTTGCATGGGAAAAAGCACATATTTGGGAGCTGAGTCAGCAGAAAGTGAAGTGGGTGGAATGAAGATCCTTTAATGTTGGGAAGGATTTAGAGCACAGCTACATAGTGGGTGGTTTGTAGTGTAGCTGTTAATTGACTAATGAGATGAACTGCATATGCAATGTCAACGCGTGTAATAGTAAAATAAATAAGACCTCCTACTAGTCATCAATAATGTGTCGCATCGGATGAAATAGTGCCATCAGATGGAGTAAGCTTGACATTTGGTTCTAAAGGAGTCAGGGCAGTCTTACTATGGGTGAGCAGATTTGAAGAATACTTTGCTTAAGGGAGGTAATATTTTGCTCTAAGGCCAAGGAAGTAATTAAGTATATCAAAATCTTTCTTCTCAAACCGGTTGTGAAAAAGCTTTAAAAGCCTCAATGACTTCTATATAATCACTAGTAATGATCATTTTATCAATATAAATTAAAAAAAGAATAGTATTGAATGTAGTTGTACAGTTGGAGAGAGTCGAGCCATGAGTTTTAGATGTGAAGCCAAGTTTTTAGAAGAAAACTTATCAAACCATATATGAGCTCTTGGGTTTGTTTAAGACCATATAGAGCTTGACGAAGGTGAGAAACTTTATTTAGAGGATGATCACATTCAGATGGAGGCTGCATATAAACTTCTTTTGTCAAGTCACCATGAAGAAATGCTTTATGAAGGGCAACAATTGCAATTAATAAGTGAACAGAGATGAGACAGTCTATTAGTGTAAAAGTCACCTCATAATCAATACTATACTCTCAGATAAAACCTTGAGTGACAAGGCGAGCCTTATGGTGTTCCATTGAGCCATCAGTCTTTGTCTTGATTTATGTATCTACTTGTTTTCAACCACAAATTTCCTGAATTCAGGTCAACCAAATTCCATGTGCAGTTCTTTTTCAAGGGCTAGAATTTTTTCAGTCATTACTTGTTGATAGCAAGGATGTGATCTTCTTGATAGGTAGAATGTTTATATAATGTAGCATGAACATCATAGCAATGAAAATCCTATAACTAAGAAGGGGGCTCACGTGCCAAAGTGGGATGATAGTAATGAATATTATCAAAGGAGTGAGAGTTAGCTGACATATCAATGGACGGAGTAGCCTCATAATGGATTAGCGTAGGAGGATTGCCAGCTGGATTTGAAAAGAGCTATGGGAGGAAAATCTAGTGGAAATAGGATAGGAAAGAAACCAAGGAAAGGATCTCAGAATATTTTATAGGATGTCAATGGAGTAGAGGAGAAAGTAGGCAAACTAGTAAACATTAATATTCCCAAAAGATAGCATGGCCGGGATAAGAAGTCTTTTGAGAGAGGGATATAATACTGATATTCTTTTTGCTCAATGCCATGCCTAATGTTATAGTAGAACGAGCTTGAGGTTCCGATTTGTTTCTTTAATGAGATTGAAGGAGAACAAAAAATTCACACCCCAAAACTTGGAGAAGATCATAGTGAGGTTGTTCCTCCAAGAGGTGTTTGTACAAGATATGTTTACAGATTACTGAGGATGGAAGACAATTTTTGGTATAAGCTACAGTGTGGATTTCTCCCCAAATTCTTTTGGAAGAGTAACATATATCAGAAGAGATCAAATAATATTTAGAATATGTCCAAAAGCTTTCTTTTAGCATGACCATTTTGTTGAAAAGTATTAGGTCTGAATTTGTGGTGAATTGTATCATGTGATTTAAGAGGATTAATTGTGGATGAAAATATTGGTATTGATATTGGTATTAATTGTAGCTATATCGATCAATATATATTAGTATTAAATATATTAAAAAATTTTTTTCTAAAAATTGTAAGCTAATAGGGCCATATTGGTAAATATATAATGATATATTACTGATACGACTATATATCTCAATATTGTTATAATGTCGGAAAATAACAGTATTAGGGGGGCCTAATAAAATTGTGATTATATACAAATACTGAATGGTTAGTACAAACTATAAAATTAACCTTTAGGTATAGAATTGTGAGAATATTACTTATACTACAAGTCTAAGACATCTAAGGAATTGTGGTTGTATTATTTTTGGTAATTTGAGACACCTATTATCATAAACTGTTATTTCCAAGTACTTTAATTGAATTTGAAATTGTGTAACTTAGACAAATATTTTGTTTACACATTAATTTATATGTCACATATACTATTCATTATAAATAATAAAAATCATTTGTTATAACTGACATATAGGGAAATTATTTTTGTAATTAATAGGTATTCATGAAGAAGCAGTGAAATCTCAAATATTAAAATGAAATTTCATGTACTAAAAGGTAGTTAATTGTGCCAAAAGGAAATTGGAAAGGCATGAGAGAGAGAGAGAGAGAGAGAGAGAGAGAGAGAGAGAGAGAGAGAGATGAGGTGGAAATCTAAGAATAGGCCAACAAGTTGAAGTAGAGGGAGAATGAGACATATCGGTCTGTTTCAGTCGATATTGGCCAATATTCGGTACTTTATATTGAGAGCGTGAGCTGAGTGTGCTAGTGCAGTTTGAATTACATGCAAGTCAGCATGTCCAAGCGGAGGGTTGGGCCTTTGGCTTTGTGAGTACATTTTGCAAATGTTTCCAGTAACCTTTATACCACTTGTTCTCATCTCATTTCAAGAGACCCAATATGAGCTTCTGTCATGGTTTAATTGAACATACATTGAAGCTAATCACTTAAACTATTTAAGCTTGAGTGTTCTTCTGCCTTAGTTTTGACAAGCTGCAACTGATATTCATTTTGAACTTTGACAATCGTGTGAATCTATTAGTCTGCTGTTAGCATCAAAACTTTGATCATGTGACACTTGGGGTCAGCATTTTACCTCGTATTTACATATTCACTTAGGATTATAAAGAATTTTGGTGCTGGTCTTTCTTTGCCTCATCTCTACTACCCAAAACCCGTTGGCCTCTCTACTATGAGAAAATCAAACAAAGAAAATAACTCCAGTATAGAAAACTTTAGGGTTAGAAAGATAGGCTTGTATATACAAAGCCAATCGGGAACCTTATTTCAAAACTCACTTGACCCGTAGAAGAAGAAAGGTGAAAATCAGCTTCAGGATCAAAACACTGCCAAGTCATAGAAGGGTCAGAGAATTACCTCTCACCTTATTAAAAACTTGGTTAAAACTAGTTACGTAGGATATTTGTCCAGAAAAGTATTGACCTGATTAGGAGATTCTTTTCTTAATATCTGGATGGACATGCATTCTTTTTATTAAAGTATGCACACTATAACTAATCTTATTGGAAACCTTAAATGATTGATCAAACTAGCTAGGATTTAGGATTTACGCCTTCCCTTATATGGAAGGGTTTTCTTCATATGAACATACTCCATTGTAGCAAATTGCTATATAAACCTCCTCAAAAGCAACTACATATAGCTAAATGAAGAAGAATATCATTCCCTAATACTTTGACATAGCTTTCGTGAACTTTTTTCAACGAAAGTCTTCTACGGTTCGGTAGTAAAAGTACCTGTTCCTCTCCATGAGCGAGGTATGGTTAGTGTCATTGGCCATAAGGATCTTTTGTGTGTGTGTGTGTGTGTGAAATAACAAAAAAGGGTTGTGGGGTCCATGAAAGATTTAGTTCCTTTAATATGGAAGGTCTTTCTCCGCAAGAATGCTATTATGGAGGTATGTGAAAGTCATTCCGAGTGCTAGGATGGGAAGTAGATGGAGGAGGGAGTTGATGGCTGAC
The DNA here is from genome assembly GCA_028571085.2 of Nepenthes alata. NCBI lineage: Eukaryota > Viridiplantae > Streptophyta > Magnoliopsida > Caryophyllales > Nepenthaceae > Nepenthes > Nepenthes alata. The sequence continues at coordinate 15,210 of JAOVVI020001353.1, forward strand.
TGGAAAGCTGAAAGGTGTTGGCATCCTTGCAAGATGAATCTATGTAGGCCCATTCCTCCTATTCATTCAATGTGGGCATAAGCATAGGCTCAGCTTATTTTAATGCTGTTTGTGTCCCTAGGCTGAAAGATGATGTGATTAAAGGTTGAGATATACTTTTATGCTAGTTTTCTTAGGTTGATTTTCTTGCTGTATTGTGGTGCCTGTCCATTTTTTTTTTTTTTTGAAATCTCTATGTTTTGCTCCTTGGTTTAACTGAAGTTTAGGATGTTTTCTCCTTTCTTTTCTTTTCCATTAAATGTTCATAACTGATGGATAAGTGTGCCAAATCATTTTCATAACATCATGTTGCCACTTTTACCATGGTGGTCCTTTTTTAATTCTTTTTCTATGCTCAGTTTTCACCTCATTTCAGCATTTTTTAAAATATATATGGCCTATGTGGCATGTGCTTGTCCTGTAGGTCTTCCATTGTATGTTCTCTTGTTTTTCCGTAGTTGAGATTAGAAACAAGGAGAGAGGTAGGGCGTTAAAATATGGAATGAGGTGATAAAAGAGAATTTGAATTGCTTTAAATTGAGTGGAATGATAGAAGAGGATTCATATAGCTGATATCAAGTGTTTGGGACTTAAGGCTATCTGTTGTTGGTTTACAGAACTAGTTTGTTAAAACATTGATGTTTATAGTTTTTCTGGATGTATGACATCTATTTGTTAGTACTCCTGTTACTTGGTGATGCATAATTTTTTAATTACTAAAGGAAAAACTCAAACAAGTTTAGAATTTCTAGAAATATGATATTTATTGGTTGATGATACATATTCATCATAGTTCTAGAAACCTCATTCAGGACCTAGTTTAAGGAAGAATTTTAGAATATTCTATAAAGATAACTTTGTCTATAATATTCTAAAATATTCTTACATCCATTATTACACCAACTTCACTGTCTATAAATAGATGGAAGATGTATTTCCTTGGATGTGGAAAATCAAATCCAAAGTTTTTGAGAATGAAACCCAATCCTTTACTTTCCTATTTTTCACAATTTCTCTGCTTCCAATATTTCCTCCAATATAAATAAAGCTAACTTATTTCATTGCTTCTATATTTACTGCCCTCCTTTTTATTAAATTCTGACAATTCCAAATGACACAGGTATCTCAATTGTCTTATCTTTGTGTTTCCATGCATGGTGAGGTTGCGCCTGAATCTGTCCAAGATCAAAGTTGCACTATTTTTTGACCTGTTTTCTCATTTTTACTACAGTACAGAAAGCATGAAGACTAAGAAATGTACTTGAATCTATATACACCTTCCCTTCTATTTTAGATCAAAGAATATCATATGATATTCCACTCCATTTGGAATAGAGAGGTGCTTGACATCAGTTTATAAGACCTCAAGGCTCAGATGTTGTCAGCAACACCTACCTTTCCAGGCTTGAGTTGACTTAAAGGTCCAAAAGCCCTTGTGGCCAGGTGGTATGGCCTCAAATCATTACACATCATACTTTATGTTTTTTATTTGTATTAATGGTTATAGAAGCATACGTTGCTTAAATGATAGGAAACTAGGACTTCAAGTGAAGCATAGTGACTGATATATTCCAAACCAGTATCTTGACCAATGATTGGATAATGTTATTTTAAAATTATGATGTAGGCTAACTTACAATTGTTTGCTGCTGTTAGTGTACAAATTGTAACACAGCTAATTAACTATTGAGGCTTCTGCTTTGTATATTTTAGGTAGATATAAAATTGCTCTAAGATGCTTCTTCCATGAGCCTAGTGTGGCCTATTTATATGTAACACATCATTTCCCTTTCCAGGTCCCCATCTGTGTCACGCATTCGCTCCAAGATGCTGTATGCCACATCCAAGGACAGGTTCAGGAGGGACTTGGATGGGATCCATTATGAGATTCAGGCAACCGATCCTACGGAACTGGATCTCGAAGTGCTTAGAGAGCGTGCAAACTAACTTGTTTTGCTGCTGTCCAATGGATTCCTAAGGCTGAAAAATAAGCGCTGAAGGCTATTCTGGAAACAAAAAGTAATGCACTTCTTGATTTAATTACCTGTGTAGTTTTGCGTGCAATACATTGTTGTGGAACAGAAGTGCCCATTGCTTAATAGTTTCTTAGACTTCTTAACTAGGCATCATCTTATGAAAAAGAATAAACCTTAGCACCTGGGGAAGGCTGATTAGGTATCCCAAAGTTTTGGGGATTTTGGGTTCCTTGTTGCCATGATGCTTCCGAGGTGATGTATTGTTGTGGTTATGGATATTGCTCATCTGGTTGCTGTTCCTACTATATTCTAGTAGGAAGTGTATTTTTTGAATGGTTACCTTTGTAATCATAGGAGTTTCTGTATGACTGCAGAGCAGTTGTATTGCTTATTCATCAGATGCAGTATTGGGGTATGTGTAGGAGATCTTGAGTTCCAGACTGCTGTTAGAGTTGCAGCTTGAATGATGTAGCCAGCTAAAGCTATAGACACGTATACAGTCGAGTTGCTGTATCTCCTGCACCCCCTCCCTTTTCTTATGAGTGGTTCCGCGTCCTCTCCTTCTCTTGTTTGGGGGGTGCAAGGATGGAAGAAGTGAAAACTATGAATTTGGTTCCCCTTCGTAGCTTTATTAATTCCAAAATAAGATTAATATATTGCTTTTCCTTTACTTCCTTTCTCATTCCTTTCCACCCCCTCGATCATCTTCCTGTTCCCTGTCTCCCTTCTCTGACACCAAGGAACCTACTAAACGACTGTCAGCTAGTGCAGCTGAAATTTGCCACTTGTGCTGCGAAGCGTCTTGTAAGAAATTGAGAAATCCCACTTCTATCTCTAAGTTTGTGCCTACCTGTCATGTGTGTGAGCAAATCAGTCACATTCATTCCCGTTATCACACCATCAATCTATTGTACAATTAAAAATAATGGGTTAAAATGAATAAAATTGTTAATTGTATTCAATAGGTAAATGAACAAGTAAAAAGATTGAATCAGAAAGTAAATTCGGAAAGAAATTTGGATTAAGAAGAGTGATATGAAAAACACTTCTAAAAATTACTCAGGTAAAATTGTTCATATTGCCTTAAAAGCTCAAAATCATTTACCGTGGTATTTGGATAGTGGATGCTCCAAGTACATGTCTGGCAATAAAGTTATATTTTTTCTCTGTCTGACTATCCCGATGAGACAATTATCTTTGGTGATGGAGTCGGGGCTCCCATTCTCTGTAGAGAACAGATTCTTATGTCTAGGCTCTCAAAGTCGTATGATGTTCTGTATGTCTCAGAATTAAAACCTAACCTTCTAAATATTACCTAATTTTATGATGAAAATTTTGAGGTCAGATTCTTTCAGGACAATAAAAAGTCCAATACCTTTGATCACATGAAAATTTTATGTAAAAAATTCATAAATGAAAAGTGAACTCCGATCATGAGAATTTACGGTGATCATGAAAAGGAATTTGAAGATTTAAGCTTTGAAAATGTTTATAATGAAGAAAGAATTCAACATGAATTCTCTACTCCTATTACTTCCTAACAAAATGGGATTGTAGAATTAAGAAATCAGATTATTCATGAAATGACTAGAATTATGATGTAAAACAAAAATGTTGCCTTACACTTTTGGGGTGAATTTGTGAGCACAACTTGCCATATAATTAACAGGGTCTACTTAAGACCTGGGATGGATTAGACTTTTTATGAATTTTGGAGATGTAAGGATCAGATTCCCAGGACTTAGCCACACGACCTTAATAGAAAATCGGCCTAGGTAGCAAGTTGACAGGTTAGTATAGTTGACTGGATTGGTTAGATGATCGGAGTAGAAAGTTGATCGGATTGGATAGATGACCGAAGTAGAAAGTTGACCGGATTGACTTGTTGATCGAATTAGCTATCCGATCGGATTGATATGTTGACCAGTTTGGATTGGTTTATCAGTAGGATGAGAATAGAGGTCGGAGTAGTTAAGCCAGAATGGGTGATCTGCTCCCACCTGTTTTGCTAACTTTTCAAGGTAGGAGAATTGAGCAAAAAAAAAAAAAAAAGAGAAGTATCAGAGTAGGTGATCTATCCCTACTTGCTCTTACTGCCCCGTTGTCTTTAAAATATGATTCGGGGGTTAGGAAAGAAAATTTGGAAAAGAAAAAGGGGTATGTAGGAGAAGAAGGAGAGGAAGAATTTTCAGGCCAGATTCGAGTAAGAAAATTTATAGATCAGGATTTGGTAAATGTATCATATACTTTGTCTTTGGTTGATACTGATTCTTGTTCGATTCTTTCAAGTATTATTGTTCTAATACCCTTCTTTGTTATGTTTCTACCAGATTGCATACTATGATAATTGTTTTCTCATATTTTATGAAGAAACTTTATGTTTCGATGCATATATTGTGCTTTATATGTCAGATTTCATTGTTTATCCCATGATTCATGTTTGAATATTGCTAAATTTCTCTCTTCTGTTTGAGTTCGAAATTGAAATAAAATTTGGTAAAGTTTAAGTTATTGTACATGGAAAAAGTTATATTGCATGTTTATTCAAATTGTTTGTAAATATCAATTTACTTATTTGAAAACCTCATCTGTTGGAAGTTAACATGCAAGATACAGAATCAAGGAAATTTGTATACGAAGAATAGCCAGTGGAATTCTGCAGTTTGTTATTTGTTATTAGATATATGGCCATCGAATGAAAGATCTGTGTGGAGTTTCCATCCAAAATGCTGTCAAGAATTAAGAAATTGGATTAAGGATATTGAAGTGATAATCCGAGGATTGCCCCTAGGCCACGACGAAACTTTTGGTAGCATCTTTGGACTATGACCCTGTATGTCGGGTTAAAGGTATCACCGCTCACCTCTGAGAGTAGAATTAGAGGATCGGCCTTATATTGTGTGGAGAATACACAATCCTTCCTCGCTTTGTCTAGTCTCGTCCGGTCCCTAAAGATAATTGAGTTTTTAGAATGATTTTGAATGCAAAGTATTTAAGAATAAAATAAATGACATTCAGATTCAAAGTTGATCAGTACTCATGAAAACGTCTTTGGCCCATGTTTTATGTTCCTATATGCATTATACTTCTATCACGTTTTCTTTTGATTTTGTTTTGAAGTGACAATTATGCATGTCTTTACTTATTGTACTTTGTTGAGCAATCGGCTCACTCATTGTTTTTTTTCTTACCTTTAGATGAGCAAGAGTTCATGCCGGATGAGAAAGAGTAGAGTCAGACGGACTATCTAGGTTTGATAGGCCGATCTGGATTCACGTAGCAATTTATGGATCGATTTTTGATGTATTTTTGGTCATTTTGGAGACACCTTTGTATAAACGAATCCGCTGTGATTATTAATGGGTATTTTGTATGCTTCCGCCAATGTACTATGGTTTAATTATTTTGGTTCTTAGTGGCATCTCTCATGTCATTGGTTTCGCTTTAGAGCTGGCTGACTTAGATATGGCTGACCTAGATAAGGCCGACCTAGATATGTGGCCAGTCTAGACGAGGCCGACTTGAAGATCAGTCGGTTTGGATCCTGTGTGTTATTGTAACATTTTGTATGGTTATTTATATTTGCCTTATTACTTTATTTGTATTTTGATATTGATGGACGTGAATAGAAGCCTATTAGAAATCCCGTTCGTCACAAGAGAGGTAAAAAACCCAATGTAAAGTATTTCCACATTTTTTGAAGTAAATATTTCATTCTATGAAATAGAAAAAATTTAAGTAAGTTCTACTCTTAAAGCGCTGTAGGGATATTTTTAGGATATTCTCTTTCAAGGAGAGCGTATTGGGTGTACAATTTTTGCACTTAAACTGTTATGGAGTCTATTAACATCGTTGTCGATGATGTCCCCAGTGAGCAACCTGAATTGAGTCTTCATATGAATCGACTTCTGCGAATATTCCCGATGAGACCCCGATTGTCGTCCCAGTTAAGGAACCTTTAGCCATAATTAAATTAAATCATCAAAAAGATTTTATTTTAGGTGATCTGAGTAAGGGTATGAGATTGCGTCACTGTGTGTTCTCACTTAGAACCGATAAAGGTTGAGGAGGCCCTGAATGATGAATGTTGGATTAACGCGGTGTATAAGGAACTGTACCAATTTCTTAGGAATGACGTGTGGTCCTTAGTTCCTCGATCCAAAGATACAAATGCAATTGGACGAAGTGAATCTTTAAAAATAAAATTGATGAAAATGGAAATGTTACTCGTAATAAAGTACGTCTTGTCGCTCAAGGATACACACAAATGGAAGGAGTCGATTTTGATGAGACCATTGCTTCTGTGGCTCATTTTGAATCTGTAAGAATCTCACTGTCCATTGAATGCACTATGGGATTTAAATTCTATCAAATGGATGTTAAATGTATTTTTTTCAATGGTATCATCTAAGAGGAAGTTTTTATTGAGCAACTGAAGGGATTTGTTAATCTCATGTTCCTGAACCATGTGTACAAGTATAAAAGGTATTGTATGGGCTTAAACAAGCTCCAAGAGCTCGTTATGAGCAACTTGCCTCATATCTTAGTGACCACAGCTTTGTTACGGGTAGTATTGATAAGATACTCTTTGTGAAAGCTTCTGGAAAATGTATGACTGTTGTCCAAATTTATATTGATGATATCTTATTTGGTGCTACAGTGGATTCTTATGCTCATAAATTTATTAATTGCATAACTTTTGAGTTTAAAATGAGTATGGTGGGAGAACTTATATATTTTCTTAGTTTACATATTAGACAACTAGCTCAAGGTATTTTCATCTTCAAAACTAAGTATGCCGAGGACATTGTCAAACGTTGTGCTAGACAATAAAAAGCATACTCGAACACCCATGAGCACTTCTTTAAAATTGGATTGTGATCTCGTAGCGAAGAGCATAGATTAGACCCTATAGAAGCATGATAGGAAGTCTCCTATAATTAACTACGAGTAGACCCCACATTACTTTTACTGTCGGCGTATGTGCTCAATATCAATCAAATCCCAAAGAATCTCACTTAAGTGTTATCAAACGAATTAATTGATATGTTAATGGCATGTCCAATTATGGGATCTTCTACTCTTGAGACTCGTATTTTAATTTGGTTGGATATTCCAATACCGACTAGGCTGGAGATGCCAGTGATCACAAAAGAACCTTTGGTAGATATTTCTATGTCGGCTCCAATCTTATAGTTTGGCTGAGTAAGAAATAAAATTTCATCTCGTTGTCTACTACTGAAGCATAATACACTACTGTTGGTAGCTACTGCACACAAATTTTATGGATAAAATAAATATTTTATGATTGTGGCATCACTTAGGATGCCATGATAATTTATTGTGACAACACAGGTGCCATTATTATTTTGAAAAATCATGTTCAACACTCTCGCACCAAATAATTTCTTTGTGAAAATGTATGTATAGCCAAAAACACCATTTTATTTGGGAAATTGTTGAAACTCAGGCTATATCCCTTGAACACACTCCAACCGAATATCAACTGACCAACATCCTTACAAAACCTTTGGATAACCTTCGTTTTGAACCTTGTAGGATTGCCATTGGTGTTTGCTATCCTTCGTCAGATACGTGAGCCTTAATTGTGTCTTTCCGTATTTTTTTAAAAAAAACTCAGTTAATTGCACACGCAGTGCATTTGATGAATGCTTAAGCGCAACATCTTAGACATTTTATCTTCAAGCGCACATCGTGTGCAACAACACTGTGCCTCTCAAACCCTCGGTTCTCTCTCTCTGTCTTCACCTTCTCCTCCTCTCTATCGTCCACCTTGTCCAAATCCTCCAGATCTACTCCTCCCCATGGGTGCCATTGAAGGTAATTTCTCATTCTCCTCCTTGGTTGTTGAGATTCTTTATGCCATTAATGGCAAAATTTGTTTTTCTCCATGAACAACCCTCTTCGCGTGGTTGCTCGGTTGCTTTGCTTTATATGCATATTTTGCGCCGATTTGTAGTCTATCATGCCCCATTTTCCTCGATCTGACCATTTATAGTGATATTCGACCAATGCTCTTTCGAGCCAGTATCTATAACTAGCACCCTTGACCCGTGTTTTTCTTCAAGGTTGCGTTCTCATGTGCATCTATTGTGGTGGTTTGTGTGGTGCCACTGTTCGTAGGGTGCCATTGTTGCGCCATTGCAACACCTCATTTGATTGCGCCTCTGCTGCTGGCCTTGTGCGCTGGAGGGGATGCTATTGTTGTTGGCGCTGTTGAACCCAGGATTGATACTAGCTCTACTCGCCCATTGAAGCGTGGTTGGCGCATTGCACGTTGGTCCCATTCCTCTTCGCGTCATTTTGGTCATGTACTCGAATTGCGCTTTCTTGTCGTTTTCTATCATTTTTGGTATGCAAATGTCGACTCCTTAGAAATCTCTCTCCAGAAAGTCAGTTAGTAGGCGTCCTAGAGCAAGCAGGCACACTGCTCCTAATCGGTTCCGTAATGTTGAAGCTGAGGCTATATCCTCAAACGGGAAGTTGATCTTGCCTCCCTCGATCCTTCTATTTCCTCACTATTCACGGACCGGCACTAGGAGCTTGTCCTGACCAACTTGCTTGCCCCCTCTCCACTATTGGTTCAAGAATTCTATTCCAGCATCTTTGATTATACGGCCAATACCTTATCTATCTTCTTGAGGAGGAGTCACCTCCGGATTATCCCAGATGTGCTCTCCCGAACTCTAGGTATCCCTCGGGTTATGAATCCCAACTATCCCTGCAAATGGAATACCATGCCACCCCATGCTGAGGTAGCCTCTTTTCTTCATGGCTCCCTCATGTGTTGGAATGAGAGATCGTTTAAAATCAAACCCCTCTCCCCTCGGCGGATGGTTGTGAACTGGATTATGTTGACTAATAATATGTTTTTACTCTCTTACTTCTCCACAATCCCTCCCGACAGAACTTTCTTCTTCTACTCTCTTGAGTAGGCAGACCATTGATTTTCTGTCTCACTTGTACTCTCATATCTTTGCTCATTTTGTATCTAAGAAGGATGACAACCTTCCCCATGGTTCTCTTATCTAATGCCGATTGGTTTAGGCGTTGAGTTTTCAAACATTCCCCGTGTGCTGCTTGGCGATCCCATTACTCGTATCACATTCGAGCAAAGCTGGTCCCACACCCATCGCTCCTCCTTGGCCTTTGATGATCCCCTTGATGAACCTCTTCTGGAGGATCCTTTTATTTCTGCTAGGGTTGCACCATCGGATCCAGGCCCCTCACGTCCTTTTTCCTCTTCCTCCTCCTGGCTTCTAGGCCAGCTCTCCCGCATTTCTTAGCAATTCGCACAGCTCTCCACATCTCATGAGCGCCTGCATGAGTTTTAGGAGCAAATAGAGTGACATCTTCAGCACCTTTATACTTCTCAAGTGCAGCTTTGCTCTGACATGCTTGACGGTCTTCAGCGTCTTGTCACTTGTCCTGCTACTCAGGAGGACCAACTCCATCATCTCTCTTTCGCATGGTGGTCCCATCAACCGCCACCTTCCCTGGATTTTTTTGAGTCTGGA
>JAOVVI020001354.1:0-24761 GCA_028571085.2 Nepenthes alata
CGGACATCGTAGGAGTCCTCGTCCTTAAGACGCTTCAGGAGTCCTCGTCCATGTCCTCAGATACCTCTCGGACATGATGTCTTGAAATAGTCCTCGTCCATCTGTTCCATGGAGTCCGCGGACATACCACTCGGGAGTGACCCCAACACCTTGGGCCTCAAGTAGCAACATTTCTTAGTCAATTTTGTATCTCTATCATCGATCCATCTTTTCAATTCAGAGGCACTAGCTTCGCCATGAATTTGACTAGGCCTAAAAGATGTCAGATTTTTATAAATATATTGTTCTAATTAAGAGGCATTAGCTCCATCATGGATTCTATTGAATCAAGAAGATGTTTGTTTGGGTGCATTTGTTAAGGCCGACTCTTGTTTTGACATCTTCCTAGTGGTTAACGTATAGGAAAATTGGAAATTGGCCTCTCTCCACTTATTTTCAGCTTTCCCACATAGCAACTCTAGCATGCCGATGAAGTTGAGATGCCATGATTGCTGAATTTTCTTTTTTTAGTGGTCATTCTGGCATAAGGCATTACCCCATAGGTCATCTAGTAGCTAGAATGTTTGTTGAAGCCTAGCTGGATATTATTCAGTCTTAGGTGTTGTCTATGAATTCTGTTGTAGATCTTTGTGGGTGATAGATTTAGTTAGAAGGAGTTCCTTAACTCTCTTTCCATAGATGACATCAATGATGTATATTGTGGCTTTGGATTTCGTCTCGAAAAATTTTAGAGTTAACTCTTAAATATTTTTAAACCAAACTCTACCTACCACAAACCAAAATGAGAATGAAGAGGATTGTGACTAATTTTTTGTGTTATTCTCTAATACTTAAGTTGGCAATGTGCTCCCAACAAAGGAGTTAGGGAGAGAGAGTGTATAAAGGATTGAAGGACTATAGAATATTTAGGAGAGTGAATGTTTTGAAGGGTAAGCTTTAAATCCTTTTCAATATAGGCTTTAGTGTTGCTCTAATTGAATGGTCATCCCTTCCTTTTGATATTGGCACACTAGATCAAAAGATTAAGAGATGCTTTGTTCATAAGATCTTAAGATATTCTTGATCCTAATATACCCTTATTGTGTTAAGGGGCTTTATACTTGTAAGGGCACAAGGTTCATTCTATGGCTAATTAGGTAGCATCTCATAATTGATGGTGTTTTCTCTAAGTGCTTATTGACAATTACTCAATTGTTAGTTTCATTATGTGAAGTTAGTACTTTCAAGGTTAACAATCACATCTATGGACATAACATAGTAAGTGGTCTTTAGATAATTTTGCGTACTAAAGTCTTGATATTGGATTATACTTATTTAATTTCAATATTCGACTGCTACTTTTACGGATTCAAGTTCAGTGATAGTTCCAAATATTTTGTTAATTAGAGTCATGATATTATGCTATACCTCCACATCTATGGACACGAGATGTCTGTGGTCTTTAGATGATTTCGCGTACTAAAGTCCTGATATTGGATTATACTTCTTCAATTTCAATATTCGATTACCACTTTTACTAATTCAAGTTTAGAGGTAGTTTCAAATATTTTATTGATTAGAGTCATGATATTATACTATATCTTCTAAATTTTAGGATTAAATTGCCGTGCTTATGAGTGTAAACTTAGTAGATACTTTCAAATAATTTGTTAGAAATTTATGACTGACATGGAACCTTCTTGACTTCTAACCTCTTTGACTATGGCCAACGACTTTGGTCATTCTAATCAAGTTGTTTGGCTTAACTAATTAATTGGTATCAAGAGATCAAGAAATTAGTAACTATAGAGAGTCGGCTATCCAACTTGATAATCCATTCTTCTTGGCTCACATCTTCTAATCTATCTTTATCTACTAACTTTTTAGATAGCTCGTATCCTAACTTTTCACTTCTTCAATAGTTTAGTCATCAATGACGTGGTCAACCGATTATTAAGCCTATCACTGAAATCTTTGTTGTTAAGCCAATCATGGCACCCTAATCTCTTGACCGGCCGATTGACAAGTTAGTTTCTAACAAATTAGACTTGCCATCTTAATTTAAACCTGAGATCTATTAATTTAGATGAGTCTGACTTTTAATTAGACATAACAAGTGACTTTATTAGTTAATAGGTATAACTACTATTTTATGACAGTGACTAATTATAATTATTTACTTTATAAATAAAAAATAAATAATATTACTTTTTGTTATTTATTCTCTTTTTATCCAATAAATAAAATGTGTTTGGCTAAGAAATAAATAAAAAATAAGTATTCAAAAAATGTGTATTCTATGTGAAATAGGTCATTTTCTTTTTTCCTAGAATTTTAAAAATTAATTTTAAAATATTATTTATAATTGAAGTGAGAATAACCAAGTGATATTATTTATTAGTTATTTAAAAAATATATTATTTATTAGTAGGGTTTATGAAATTAGTATTTTTAACTGGTCATCATTCTCTGCTGGTCCCTTCATTGGCCATCATCACGAATTATAATAAATATTTTTTTCTTAATTTTAACTGAAATATTATCTTTCAAGTGAAAAATACCAATATAATATATATAACAGCTTCTTATTTTAATAATATAATATAATATAATATATTGTAACGTAAGGTAACAATACATTATTATAAAATCGATATTAGGAGGATTACCCATCCGCAAGTGCCTGCGTGCCGGGAAATCTTCCCTCTCTCTCGCGCTGATCCCTTGGAAATCGTCGTGGGCTCAATCTGCAAATAGGTGATTTACTCAGACAAAGAAAGAGCAGAGACTTTTAGAATTCGCTGACTCGGTGACTGTAATGTTCTACCGATCAAATTATCAGGAAGCATTGTTAGGTCTGGCTCAAATTCGATCGAAAATCGAGGTTCTATAGCTTTGGTAGGGAATAACAGTTTCATATATAGATTATTTTTCAGTTACCTGAATTCTCTATATATTTCAAATTCTCGTTTCTTTCGTGTTTGTTTGGCGCTTTTGAAAGGCAGTCGATCATTTCCAATTTCTCTGTCGCCGTCATAGATGAGAAACGCTGTGATTTTATAGGTGAATAGTGTTTTCTTTGATCCGTATTTTGGTAATGCATAGTATTGAATTTGATTGTAGGCTTGGGCTCTTTATTTCGTCCTAAAACCATTGCGGAAATGTCTTTCTTTCCTCCTAGCACCAGAATTGAAGAATTTTATGTTAAGGTATATGACAATCAGTATAGTTACCACTGTTCAATGATTTTGGAGATATTGTATAATTTAAACTTTAATTATCTCAAGATAGCATTTTTGTAATTTATCTGCAATTCATAAGGTAAAATAATGGATCTTCTGTCCATATTCTGCAAGTTATTGAATAAAAAGGTTTATCAATACTCTTAGCGTTTGTATAAGTTGCAAACTGTTGTCGTTATTGTTGAACGTGGTTTTGATGTACAAAGACAACATTGTGCCCTGGGAAAGTTGTGTGTACTAACGAAAGGATATAGTTAACAAGTGGAGTGAAGATGAAGTGTATCAATCTTTCCGATGAGTTCAACTAGAGCGGGGTTAAGGTTACATCTCAAGAAAGTACTTTTATATTTCAACATAACCAATTCATTGATAAGTAATACAAGGCAAACTGTGTTATTGTAAAAATGAGATTGCATTCATAAAATATGATTGTGAACAGTTATTCCATGTCACTAGTCAGATAAATCCAAGCATTATATCGATAGTATAAATTATATAATGGGTGCCTTGGGATTGCCAGATAGAAAGGTATCCAATAAGATGGCTGTTGAAATAGTATTGTCTAGAGTTTGTGAATTCCACAAAATTAAGAAAAGCCAGAGCTTACAGCTGTTTTCATGGTGTTCAGTGTTATGTTTAGAATGGCTATGTTGAGTCAGAAATTATGGGAAATAGCTGCTTTGTTCCTCATGTTGTTTGCAGTGAAGAGAAAGCAGGCAAAGTGGAACTGATTTCTTGATGGATCAGCCAATGTAAAAAATAACATAAATGTCACGTATTTGCTGTTTGAAGTGGCACTGATTGAACTGAAGAGGATGCACAATTTTTAACAAGTACTATTGCTTTTTTGATTGAATGTTGGACTGTCCTGTAAAAACAGGAATAAATTGGCGGTGAAAGAGGAAACAAGTATGGTGGAATGAGATATATTTCTGGATAAGTGGTGAAGAATAAGATAAAATAAAGTCAATGTATGTTTATTGTTGAGGTTGCATAGATTGAATAGAAAAAAATGAGTGAAACTAATTTAGTAGATTATGTGTGGGGAGATCAAGTACTACCACCTTGGTGTCTTTTGACCCTGCACATTAGATAAGGGAAATCGAGAAGACTGAAAAAAATATTTCACTTTGCCCACTAGTCATAGCTTTAAAATAAATTAGGTGGCCACATAATTGTAATACCAATTTTGTTGAGGAAATCACCACCTTGTTCTTTTCTCGGTTGAATATCTGCATTTGTCTCCCTTGAGAAGTAAGATAATTATCACTGACATGCTGTGTAAACATGGTTTATCCCAGCATGACAGAGCTGAAATTTTATACTGGTTCTATTTGGACTCAAAAAAATGTTTTCTATGTAGCTGAAATCCCTTAATATCAGACTTTATCTGTTCAGAATATGTCATCACTGATATGCTATGCAAATGTGTTTTATCACAGCAGGACAAAGGTGAAACTTCATTCTATTCTATTATGGAAATATAAAAGAAATGCTTTCTATGTAGTTGAAATTCCGTAACATCAGTCTTTACCTGGTCAGAGCATAAAGAGGATATACAATGGTCACATTTACATTAAGATTATTTTTGTTGTACCTCAATGCCTCTCAATTGGTGATGTTTCAAATACTGTTCCCGTCTATTTTGGCAGGTGTTTATCAGGGATTCTCGGACTTGTGATGTCTACTGCAATTGCTGATTAGATGCAATGGAAGAAGAAGAAGATGCAATTCTATTAAACACTTTAGGTATCACATCTGCAAATCCTGAAGACATTGAACGAAATATATTAGAAAAGGTATTGCTGTTAGTTATTTATTTCACTAGTCAGTAGCACATTATTTATTTCTTCTTGCAGTATCTGGCTTGCCGCCTGCATTGTCAATATTGAAACATGATAGAGATGAACTCATCTACTTTATTCAGTAAGCACTGGTTTTCTGATGTTTATGTGATTATATCTCCTTCCATCTTTTTGCACACCATTACATTAGTAAGTATTCTGACTCAGGAAGCTTACGTTTTGGTGCCATAAAAGATCTCAGCCATATAGAAATGAATTAAGAAATGGAAACAGTTCTATTGAACATTATCATAGCTGTCTTCATGTGTCAGGGGGCACGCAATGCTGGATCCAGTTGTAAAGCTGGTGAGACCACCGAAGAAGAAGCTCCTGCTAATTCAAGAAATCTTGAAGCTTCATCTTTCAGTCAAGTGGAAATTTATAAAAAATTAAAGGCTGTAGAAATTGAAATAGATGCAGTGGCATCTGCTGTTGAGCAAGCAAAGAGAACCGCAAGAAATGAGGAGCTTGATTTCCATAGTAATAACAACAGATATGAGAATGAAGAGGAAATTAAAGGTCCGACTAAGGCATTTCCTAATGATTTCAGCATTCAGTATGCCTTAGCTTCTGATCGACTAAGAAGCCTAACAAAGACGAGAGCTGAACTTCAGAAAGAACTTTCAAATATACGGAAAGTTAAGTTATCCCTTGGCATTGAAGATGACAAGCTGTTGCAGAATCTGGTTAGGGAAGACCAAAAGCCTAGTCTGAAGTTGAAAGATGTTCAGAAGTTGAGCAAAGAGACGAAGCAAAAACGGAAGGCTGTTTCATTCAATGAGGATCGAGACTTTGATGCAGTGCTAAACGCACCATCTGGTGGATTTATTGAAACAGTGAGTTCAAGATAGATCTATGTCAATGTAAAATTCTCTCAGGATCTTGCTGTCATAATACCCAGATATTGAGCATTTATTTTATGTTTAAACATGCAAAACTTTAGTTCTAATAATCCAAAATTATTACTTAGGAAAGGGACAAGCTGGTACGGAAAGGGATTTTAACACCTTTCCATAAGCTGAAGGGATTTGAACGCAGTATTCAACAGCCAGGAATGGAAAAAGCACTGGAGGAAGAGAATGAGATAGACAATCGTGCTTCTGCTAGTGTTGCCAGAGCTTTGCAGTCTCTTGCAGAGGTTACCCAAGCTCGTCCAACAACCAAGCTGCTTGATTCAAAAGAGTTGCCGAAGCTTGATGCACCAACAAACCCTTTCCAGAGGCTTAAAAAATCTCTTAAGCTTTCTGAGACTGCAGAGAATGATGTAAAGAAAAGTAAAGATTCACAACGGAAAAAGAGAAGACCTTTACCTGGAAAGAAATGGAGAAACCGCATTGAGGTGACAGAATTGGAAGATACTGGTATGTTTGTATTTTTCTAGTTCCGCAGTCCTGCTGCACTTTTGCCTTCTTCTAGTATTGAGATTGGTACGACTTCTTGATATCATACCTCTCCCTATGCCTAAAAGCATGTCTGCGGCCTTATCATATTGATGTTGACATATTGCTTCTATTGCTGCTGTTCTGCTTTCAAACCCTACAACTTGGCCATCTTTTTGACAAGATTTCCACTTCAGCCTGGCTTCATCACTTCTGGCTGACGGATCATCCATGATGTGGAAAACTTTTGGCTTCATTGTTTCGTAATGTGTGTATACTTTAGAGTGAAAAGATATGGATTACTCTAGGTGTCTACCAATGCATGCAAGTAATATCTACCTTCATCTAGCATGTAAGGTCCTTTATGGTGTGAATTGTACCATGCACATCTTGTCATGTTCGTTGAAATACCAACTAATTATTAAAAAACATTTAGTTATTTTTAAAATTTGTGCTGGATTTGTTTGGTTATTGATGGTTATATATATATTTTTAAATACTGGTTTGGACTAAGAAATGACATGGCAAGATGGGTTTATTGTATAATTTATCCTATTATGGTGTCTTAACTGACTGAGACTACTTTATTCAGGCTGCATGTAAAACAATCACTTTGATGTACTGCATTGTCTGAAAAGTTTCCCTTGTGAAATAGATCCAAAATGTCAAGTGATACTTAATATCCAGAGCATCAAAGTTTTACTTATTTATTTTGCTGGTCAGAGCATAGAAAATTTACGTTCACCCCTTTTTATGATCCTGCAATATTTTCCTATTATTTAGTTGATTAGGATGGCTCCTGGCTGATTACTGATTATATGCTTCATATATTTGATGCTCTTATGCTGTTCAAGTTGCCTGCAATCTATATGTGCTTTAGTTATTTTTATCAGCAGTTATGGGATGCACAAATGTAGGAAGGAGCATTACTAAATGAAAATTTGACATATGTTGATATGAGCATTTGTCTATGGAGAAGTTCCCAGAAGGGTGTCTAAACAGTGTTAACACCAAACTTGTTATTGTGCAGAGGATGCACAGAATGATTTACCAACACCTAGCTGTGAAGAAGGAAGCCACGTCGCTGGGGCTGAGAATGATAATGCTGCAGCTTTTGTAGCATTAGAAGGTGGATTGAGGATTCCACAAAGACTTTTCAGCAAACTTTTTGACTATCAGAAGGTGGGTGTGCAGTGGCTTTGGGAACTCCATTGCCAAAACTCTGGTGGCATTATTGGCGATGAGATGGGCCTTGGTAAGACTGTTCAGATTCTAGGTTTTCTTGGATCATTGCATTTTAGTAATATGTACAAACCAAGCATAGTTGTCTGCCCTGTCACGCTGTTAAGGCAATGGAAAAGGGAAGCACACGAATGGTATCCCAGTTTTCATGTCGAGTTACTTCATGATTCTGCTGTGGATGTAGCCCGTAGAAAGAGGCCAGAAGAATCTGATGCCAGTGATTGTGAAAGTGAAGGGTCATTGGATGGTGCTCGTGAGAAATGTTTATTCTCCAGAAACACAAAAAAATGGGATTCCTTAATAAAAAGGGTTTTGACATCAGATTCTGGGTTGCTGATCACAACTTATGAGCAACTTCGTCTTCTGGGGGAGAAGTTGCTCGACATTCAATGGGGTTATGCAGTTCTTGATGAAGGCCACCGCATTAGAAATCCAAACGCAGAAATAACTATAGTGTGCAAACAGCTGCAGACAGTTCATCGAATAATAATGACTGGTTCACCAATTCAGAACAAGCTCACTGAGTTGTGGTCTCTGTTTGACTTTGTCTTTCCGGGCAAGTTGGGCGTACTGCCTGTATTTGAAGCAGAATTTGCAGTACCAATTACCATTGGGGGTTATGCTAATGCATCACCTTTACAAGTATCAACTGCTTACAGGTGCACATAGTGGCACATCTGCAAATTCTAAAAGCTTTGAAATATTATTATAAATGGGTTCATATGTGTTAATATGCTTTGCAGATTTTAATAGAAAAGCCCTTTTTTTTCTTATGGACTTGTTATGGACATTGTACCTGATGATACTGCTTACATAAGCTTTGGATCCTGTTATATTTAGGCATATATTCTGCAATTTGTTAGGTCCTTTGCTTCTTACTTTAACAATTCAAGTTTTTGTGGGTTCTTGATGACATTTTAAAGTCCTTTTGTCCCTTTCAAATGTGTAGATGTGCAATTGTCTTGCGTGACTTGATCATGCCTTACCTTCTTCGACGTATGAAAGCTGATGTGAATGTTCAACTTCCTAAGAAGACTGAGCATGTCCTCTTTTGCAGCCTTACTCCTGAGCAGCAATCCATATACAGAGCTTTTCTTGCCAGCTCTGAGGTCGAACAGATATTTGATGGCAGCCGAAACTCCTTATATGGTATTGATGTGATGCGTAAGATTTGTAACCATCCTGATCTCCTTGAGAGAGAACACTCCTCACATAATCCAGACTATGGGAATCCTGAACGCAGTGGAAAGATGAAAGTTGTTGCCCAAGTGCTTCAATTGTGGAAGGAGCAGGGTCATCATGTTCTTCTTTTTGCACAAACTCAACAGATGCTTGACATTCTGGAGAATTTCCTCATTGCTAATAGCTATAGTTACAGGAGAATGGATGGTTCTACTCTTGTAAAACAGAGGATGGCTTTGATAGATGAATTTAATAACTCAGATGATGTATTCATCTTCATTTTAACCACCCATGTTGGTGGTTTGGGGACAAATCTAACTGGTGCAAACAGGGTGATCATTTTTGACCCCGACTGGAATCCTTCAACAGATATTCAGGTAAATTCTGCGGGTCTGCCGACAAGTATTTTGGGGGGAAAAAAAAAGACTTTTTCTTAAAATCAAGGATAATGTGGGTTCAATCGCCATCAACTCCCCTTCCCAATTTCTCGTATCTACAAGGGGAGAAAAAGGGCCTCGCTTTCTTTGATTAAATATTTAGTGAGGAACTTTCAAGACCTTGCGTGCTCTTGTTTTCTTTCTGCTGTGTAATGGAGATTATCCTCTCCCTTTAATTGCGGCAAATTCATTTAAATTTCGCTGGGAGTATGGGAACTACTTAGCATTCTGAAATAGGACAAGTTTTGTAATAGCAAAGATAACTATGATGTGTGGTATATTTGTTGCTTATAACAGGCAAGGGAGCGTGCTTGGCGTATTGGTCAGACACGAGATGTAACCGTGTATAGATTGATAACACGTGGGACAATAGAAGAGAAGGTGTATCACAGACAGATCTACAAAAATTATTTGACCAATAAGATACTGAAGAATCCTCAGCAGAGAAGATTCTTTAAATCCCGAGACTTGAAGGATCTCTTCACGCTGAATGATGACAGAGACTCTGGCTCAACTGAAACATCAACTATTTTTAGTCAATTGTCTAATGAAGTCAATGTTCTCAGTGCTGAAAAGGATATTCGGAAAAAAGAGGAATCCACTTCTGCAGGTGCTTCATTAGCTAATGGTACTGTGACCTCGAAAAAAAACATTTCTGAGCTGGAAATTTCTGACGGTGAAGGCCAAGAAAAGGTAAATGAGAATGACAGAGAAGTTGATGAAGAAACAAGCTTTCTGAGAAGTCTTTTTGACACTCATGGCATACATGTAAGATTCCCTAGGCTTGTTATCTCTTTCCTGCAATTTCATCTAAATCTGGCTAATTGGAAACCATACTGCAATTGTGTGTGGACATGAAGATTCCTTCTGCTTTGTTAGACTAGTTTTCAACCTGGGGATATGCTTTGTTATGCATTTTGACTTCAAAATTTGTTTAGTTGGTTCAAGA
Organism: Nepenthes alata; assembly: GCA_028571085.2. Lineage (NCBI taxonomy): Eukaryota > Viridiplantae > Streptophyta > Magnoliopsida > Caryophyllales > Nepenthaceae > Nepenthes > Nepenthes alata. The sequence goes on from JAOVVI020001354.1 coordinate 10,255, forward strand.
GTTAGCAACTGATGAGATACGTCACTTTGATATTTTAAAAAAGAAAAGTTACAGTTGGCATGAATACAATGTGAGAATCAGAAGTATGAGCAGCTAATGCCTTTTCAGTTGTAAAATATGAATGGTCATCTTGCTCCCAGTATCTGGGTTCTTTGTAATGATATTGCATCTCTCCACAGATAAGGGCTTTTGCACTTTCAAATATGTAGAAAAATAAAAGCCACCCCAGCAGACCAGGCTTCAGCATTGTAGACTTTGTTGAATTTCTGATGCAGAAAGTCTTAGTGCAACCTTATCTATGTGTTAAGGCACACACCATCAAATATATCGAAATCATACATAAGCTTTTCACTATAGGATGCTTCCATTACATTTCGCTGACAGAATGCTTTTGGTTGGTCTTGTTCTTCTTGTTGATACTTTTGCGTATTGTTTCTACGGCCTGCTTAATTGTGCTGCATTCAAACTAATATCAATGGAGAAAAAAAATCAAATTTTGTATTTGGATTTTCACTCAAATATCACTGTTTTTTAAGTTTAACAATAACAATAATAATAAAGCCTTGAATCCTACTAAATAGAGTCAACTATATGAATTTTTTTTGCCTTTCTACTCAATTTGGTGTAATATTCTCTTAGAGTAGAAAACATTTTGCTAATGCTCCTCATCAATGCTCTATTTTCATTGACAATTCTCCTTTACATTAAATTATTGAATATGATTTGTATAAGTTTATATAGGATTATTTCTAATAATATTCCTTAATGACTGGCAGTTTTGATCAATAGACAAAATGGCTAAAAATACAAACTAATTTGTCTTATGAGTTCACCCCTTTCATTTTGGGTGACAGAGAAGGGCCACTATCCTGATCTTAAATTTCCTGTCCCAGGAGGTGAGGTCCTGCCCTTTTGGACCGTTTGTGGTCAAGAAGGGATTTGAACCTCTATATTTTTAAAAAATTGAGCCATCTGGTTTGTCCTAGGAAACCTTTGCATCCGTCAGCTACCTTTTGGGAGGTCCATGCACCATATAACTTCCCATCGGGGGTGCTTGTGATGGGTTATTGGCTCAGCGGTAGAGCATGCTTTTGATAATTGTATTGTTGTGACTGGGCTCAACAGTAGAGCACTCTCTGATAATTGCGTCATTGTGACTACCCTGTGGGGGCTACCCTTATGATTGCTAAAATTGACCAACTTGCCTCTAACTATAAATTTCACTGTAGGGTCTATTTGTATTTTGCTGGGTAATGTATACGAACCAATCCCTAAAATAGTCGGTAATATCTCTGCTGAGTCAAGGTTCAGGCAGACATTTTACTAGAGGTTTTCCACATCCTTATGCAGAGTGCCATGAATCATGACGCCATCATGAATGCCCATGATGAAGATAAAATAAGGCTCGAGGAGCAGGCTTCACAAATTGCAAAAAGGGCAGCTGAAGCATTGCACCAATCAAGAATGCTTCGAAGCCGAGAAAGTATATCCGTACCGACATGGACAGGGAAAACTGGTGCTGCTGGTGCACCATCATCTGCTCACCTGAAATTTGGCTCGACTGTGAATGCCCAGTTGATCATCAACCCGAGATCAGTTGATGGCGAAGCACCACAAAGTGAAACAAGTATGCCTAATGGCATTGCTGCGGGAGCTTCGGCTGGTAAGGCACTGTCTTCAGCTGAATTGCTGGCTAGAATTCGAGGAAATCAGGCCAGAGCAGTCAGTGATGGGCTTGTACACCAATTTGGTCTGGCCTCTAGTTCTTCCACCAGAGCTAGATCTACCGATCCCGGGCCTTCTTCTCGGTCATCTCAGAATTTAACGGGAGTACAGCCTGAGATTATGATTCGACGACTTTGTACTTTCATACAACATAGAGGTGGAAGTGCCACTTCTTCCAGTATAGTGGAACATTTCAAAGATAGGATACCTACAGAGGATTTAACGTTATTCAAAAATCTTTTGAAGGAAATTGCGTTGTTAGAGAGAGACCAAAACGGGTCTCTCTGGGTTCTAAAGCCCGAACACCGACAGTAATCTTTGCAGGAACTTTGGCGGTTTGTTACTAAGAGCACCCGCTGCTGCCGCCGCCGTCGCCTTCGGTTCCACAAAGCTGCTGACTTTTCTCTTCTGGAATTTTTGCCTCTTCATTTTCTCACTGATTTTCCATTTACAGCAAAGAAAATGCCTGGGGAGCAGCTGATTTGCTCTTTTGCTGATGAGAAATATGAAGCTGGGAGAAAGAAAGAAAGAAAGACATGCTTAGAATTATGGTACGTGCATTGCTGTTTAACTGCACTTTCTTTCACTGTGCTTGCCATTGTAAAGCTATAAGGGATTATCATGACACTGGTACTCAAAATTATCAGAAAGCACGAAGTTATCCTTTTAACATATGCCATTTATTTGATTAGTTATTGAGATATTTAATGACTGTTAATTTATATCACAAAATGATATGATATCTTGGTCATATCAAAAAACGCATCTTACCTTATTTAGGGCTGCACTCGTACCTTTAGAAAGGGGCATCTCATCAACTCCCAAGTATTAATTGCTAAACTGATTTTATTGTAATTAGGTTGCTATTTTTTTTTAGCCCTCCTTGTTTCTTCATGGATTCTCTAATTTTACTATAAATCTTTGTCTGACTATAATTTTTCGGCCTAAATTATCAACAGGGCCTTGCATGAAGTTGAGTTCTAAAGCTTGTTTGGCATTGTTATTAAAATAATATCTGAAAAATGCATGCTTGGATTTATCTAAAAATATCTATATCTATAAATAATTCTGAATTTTTCAGCGAGTTTTGAGTGAGAATTTCTTAGATGCTTACTTAAAGATTGTTAGGTGATAGTTATTAATTACATATTTTAAAAAATATTCCTTAAAGTTTAAAGAAAGTTGTATTATTTTGCTTAAAAAGTAAGCGTCCTGAGGAGAGACCACCAGAAAGAACGTGCAAAAACGTGAAAAATCCAAGAGTATTAAATGAGAACCAAGCCATTTTGGTAGTATGAAACAAATAAGATAATATTGATCGACATTATTTTTCAGAAATTTATTTCAAACCCTTCCTAACCTCTCCTCTTCCTTGTACAAGGCTTCTGAGATTAATAGAAGTTTTTCATTTTATCTCTATAGTTTTGTGCTAAAATTTCAGAAAAATACTATCAAACTTTATGATTTTAATATTTATTTTATACTAATTAAATTTTGAGAAAACTGGTCATACATTAAAAGTGGTATAATTAATACTCAAAGATTTTAAAAATTAATGAAAATTACTTTTATAGCTCAGGGGGTGCTAAAATTTTCTTTAAAAAAATTAAGGAAAAAAAAAAAACTTACGTTTTTCCAATTCATTTTTCTCGCCACATTCAATATTTTTGCAGTTGACTTATCCAACAAACACCTTTGAACCCACGTCTCCCTCTCTCTTCTCTCTCCTTCTGTCCTTCACCCTCCGCCGTACACCCACTCTCCTCTCCAGTTCTCCAACCTTAAAAACCCTCACATTCATCCATGGCTGCATTCTATCTCTGAGTCCCCTTTCTCTTAATCGCCATACCCAAATCCCTTTTTCCTCGCCCTCTGTTTCCTGAGAACATGTCTTTCGAAGAAGGAGACGACTCCTTCGAGCACACTCTCCTCGTAGTCCGCGAAGTCTCCGTCTTCAAAATCCCTCCTCGCTCCACCAGCGGCGGTTACAAGTGCGGGGAGTGGTTGCAGTCCGACAAGATCTGGTCCGGCCGCCTGCGCGTCGTCTCTTGCAAGGATCGCTGCGAGATCCGCCTTGAGGATCCGAATTCCGGGGAACTCTTTGCCGCCTGCTTCGTGCTTCCAGGTCAGCGGGATCAGTCCGTCGAGCCGGCGCTCGACTCTTCCAGATACTTCGTGTTGAAGATCGAGGACGGCCACGGGAAGCACGCATTCATCGGGCTAGGGTTCTCGGAGCGGAACGAGGCGTTTGATTTTAATGTGGCCTTGTCGGATCACGAGAAGTATGTGAGGAGAGAGTACGAAAATGAGGCTGGGGACCTTAATGAAGAGGCTCACATTGAGATTCATCCCGTTGTTAATCATAGATTGAAGGTACTACTATTTTGAACTCATTTTCATTCAGATTGATAAGATGCATGTGTTGATCCGTTTTGTTTTGAGGGACTTGAAAGTTAATGCTGAATGTTGGTGGTATGAGCAGAATTCTCTTTTTAATTCGTAGGTTCATTTTGGACTAATTTATGATCGATAAATAAGATTCATGTGTCTATCGGCTTTGTATTGATCGATTAAAAAGAAAATCATGCTTTATGTTAGTGTAATATTCGCATTTATTTTATGGCATTATTTTGGTGATCATTTTATTCGTAACTGGCCAGATATATGTCTTAATCATTGTTTTGTTTGCTGATTAGAAATTAAGGAGTGTCACGAATTGCGAGTTTGAGTTAGTGTTGAAGAATTCAGTTGTTTACTCATGTAATTAGTGAGTTGTAACTGTTAATTGCCAATACTTTTTTTCCCCCTTGCTGATAACGATTATGAACGGACCTTTCCCGGCTATTTAAAGTTTTCTCTCTCTCTTTTTGGCAGCGTCTGTATGTGGCTTATTTCTAGATATGGACGACGTGCTGTTTTCTAAAATGTAAAGATTGTGGACTTAAGCTGATAGAGAAGAACTACCAATGGTAACCACAATCAAACATGATCTTTACTTCAATTGGTTCTTCGAGAACCAAAAATGATCTCACTTGACCAATGGAACCAAGATTCATTAAAAACAATATTTTTTTGTTCCTTTTGTTTCTTATCAATTCTTATGTGAAATCAATGAAGAGATCCATATGTGCTTAGATAAATGTTATAAAATGAGATAAACCTTTCTTGATACCTGGAAGAAACAATCCAAACCTGAGAAAACAAAACAGGCGGCCAGAAGAATCTAATTATCGCATTTATCACTAATTCAACAGAAAATAACTTAATTAAAAGATAAAACTTGATTAACTGATTCTTTTGTGAGTTTCATTTATTTCTTATTGAGGTTGTTTCTTCCATGTAATGAGGAAATGTTTTTCCCATCCTATAACATTATCAATCTTATGAAGCTATTGATTGGCATTGCTTAAAACTTGAGAAGAAACAGTAGGAAAAGAAAATTGTTGTTATTGAATCCTGGTTCAGTTGGCGAGCAAGCTTATTTCAGTTGTTGTAGAACTAATTGAATAAAGATCATTTTTGAATTTGGTTATTTGTGATAGTTGTCACATTCATAGCAAAAATTGAGGATGCAGACTAGACTGTTGAGAATCTATAAATTAAACCTAACAGCTTGTTTGTTCAGATTTATTTGGTTTATATTAACTGGTTTGATATTATCTTTTGGTTATTAGACTATTATCTTTTGGTTATTAGACTATTGATTAGTTCAGCTTGTTTGAGGTTATACCAAATCGAATTAAGCAGAAAACAAGTGGGTGTTTGCAGAAATTTAAAATGAATGCTATTTGCCTAATTACCTACACTAAGGTTTCACCCAATATCTCTATCTAGGTTTGGTTTTGCAGGTTGGCTGATTTAGTTGATGTTATGTCTAACTTATTTGGATTGGCCTGGCAGGCAGCTCTATTTATTCATTTGGTTCATGCATGAGATTTTTAGGTCAATGATTACACCTTCTTGAAGATCATGGTAGACTGTAGTTTATCAGCTTATATGCCTGCTCTGTGTGGGTGTGCGCAAGGATTACAGCTTGCAGTAACAATGCCTATAGAAGGCTCGAGTTTTCTTGTTGGGTTGGTCTTTCTTCACATTATAAATCAATACTAAAAGAGAGAGAACTATGGATCGCCGAAATGACTAAATGAACTGTGACACAAATACAAATACAACAAAGAAATGATTAGCTTCACTTGTAGTTATAAGAGTTTGCAGTTGCATTTTCCTACTAAGCATAATTGGAGTGTGGCAGTTGTGAATAGAAGAAGTTGGTTCTGAAAAGATGATGTCTCTTGTTTTCATATTCAAGTACTTAACATAAAAGGACATTCACCAATTATATAGTACTAAGTCTGTGTAGGGCTCACTATGAATCCTCAAGTACCATCATGGCTTGCATTCTTTGAAAGTTCTGAGGAAATTTTATTAAGCGTGCACAATATGAAATCACAGGTCAAATATCTCGTTTTTTGCTGAAAATTAGGCAATAAAAATTGGCCATTGAAAATTTTTAAATGAATAATCTTGATATGATTAGATTTTAAACTTTTGAAAATCTATGGAGCTGTAATAACAGGCAGTTGGCTAACCCAATAATCCCTCCACCTTATTTGCTTTCCTGAAGCAATGATTAACCACAATATATTCAAACCAACTATTCTCCTAATGCCCCTTCTTTGTACTGCTCTTCCTAGAGCCAAATTTGCTTAGAAGGTAATAGATGAATTAATGGCTTGTGTGGCACCCCATATCACCAAATCAGCATCAACATCTCGTATGAAAATCCCATTCCAGCTGTACCATCTTGTTTAGCAACCATCCAGATTCAATTTACAGAAATTATCTATAGGATGAATTTCACCTCGTTATTGCTACTTTAGAAAGCAATGGTGTGGTTATATGTAATTGAAAGCATGTAATAATATGTATTTTGGCAAAATTTTTCTATTTGTTTTTTCTTTCTTTTTGTAGGTGGGGGAGGTGTGAATGGGAAACGTTGCTATGGTCCCGGCTGCATCCTTGTATTTCTTTTCCATTTTGGCGATGCTTTTTACATTAGATTTTACATGCTGGTTCACATCGTGTAGATTTGTAGACTTTTGACTTTGATCTGCCTCTTTATTGCTGTTTTTGCCAAAACTTTGGCCCACAGATAAGGGGAAATGATATTCATTGCGTGTAATTCTAGGAAGGGGAGACAATCCGGATAAATGTGAAGCACAAACCAGCCACTGGGGCAGGCATGCTTTCAGCCGTTGGCTCATCCAGCACGCTTTCTACTCCTGCAAAGTCAAAAGCTTTGGGCCTTGCTCCGCCTCCTAGCGGAGCTGGAAAGATTCGATCTCCTCTCCCACCACCTCCGAATGACCCTGCTGCTGCTCGAATGAGTTCCAGTCTTAAAGGTTCAATGGAAAGTGGTAGACATTCTTCTGATCCGCTGTCAGATTTTTCTCAACTCGAGGTAGGTTTTAAGCTTTATAAGCTTCTCACGATTTTCTCTTGCTTCACTTCTTTTCCCCCTTGTAGTGTTTGATAATATGAATTTGCCTTGCTGAAAAAGTAGACCACTTCATAACCCTTTTTTTTAGTATATTTTATAATAATGAATTCTTATTTTCTCAATCATAGCTTTTGTCACAAAATGAAAGCTTTTTATACCATTAGAAGAGCCAATATGAAAAACCTATAGGAAAAACAAACAGAATGGTTTGAAACTAGTTGATTTAGTTTAAAATTGTGACAGGATGCTTCAACTTTTCGAACCATTATTTCTTATATTATCCATGTCCGGGGTGTCTGATGTATTTCTTTGATGTATATGCACATTCAAATAAGTCTTGATTATTTGCATTCTCCTGAACGGTTCCTGCAGCGAAACCTTCCTTCTACGGTGGCATCTGGTTCAGCCAAGAGCAGTGTCACAGGATGGGCGGCATTTTGAGCGCTTAAGTATATGATTTCCATCAAACATCTTGTACCATTTCTATGAGATTGTTGTTTACATTGTTCTAACATAAAAGAAAAATATGGGAGGAGTGTGTGTGAGCTGTTGAATACTTTCAATTCCTGATAAATTTATGTATCTGAACATGTTCATACATACACTTTCTTCAGTCTAATTTATTTGTTCTACCTCAAGTCAATAATTAAATACATAAATATGTATAGTAGCATTAGGGGGTACTGTTTAGCCGTGCTTTACTTCTTTAAGGACGCAATGTCTTATCTATCTGTCTACATATATTTGCTGGCTGAGAAGAATAGATGAATTGATATACGTCACGCTGCCCAGTGGTCTCCGAAGCATGTTCCATAAACGTCTCTGTAGCATAGGGTAGAAAGGGTTATGTAAGTGAAGGACCTACTAAATAATGGGACTTCTCCTTTTATGTGAATATTTACTTGTTCTTCTGATGGGATAGCCAGATTGCTGCAAAGGTGTCCGGCACCGGCTGGATTACATTGGACCGTCAAAGTGCCTGGCCACCATGTGCTAAATTTAAGCGGTCCTTTGAGGAGCGGTCCATGCCAAGGGCGAACTCAACAGTACTACTCTGCAGCGATGTGATGTCGCAACTCCTTTTCGACAATGGATGTAATTATTGGGGTAGAATTCGCTGCTGATTGAGAATCACCAGAGTAATTCTGTTTCATAGGTTGGTTGCTCTTCTTTGGACTACACTACTAAAAGCTAACCGTGTAATATCTATCTGTGTGGGCCCTTGCGAGACATTTGAGCTGTGGAATGCCTTTAAAACGTACATGTAAAAATGAAAGAAGCAATGCTTTTATTTCGTGCTCGTAAAGCCAAGCTACCAATTGTATGATGTGTTCCTCTTTTTTTACTGGGCTCAGGGTTGGGCCACTTGGGCCGACCAGATGTCCGAGCCCAATTCAAAATGCTCAGAGATTAAGAAAACGGATAGTTTATATATATATATATATATTCTCCGAAGGTATACCGTAATCCCATTATTCTGTGGATTTTGCCGAAATATCAGAAGGTGCACCATATCTCTCAAAATAAATATAAAATGAGTTTAGCCACTTTACTTATTGCGAAGTACTAGTTTGTTTTATTTCATTTTCTCTATTTTATTTCATATTTCAGATAAAAACCCTAATTAATTAGATCGGGTGTCCACCGTTGCCGGTGATGCCCCTATAGCTCAAGTTCAGTCCTCGTCAGTGAATTTAAGAGATGGCTTCTTACAGTACGGAAATTATAATAGGAGCTGGCTTCTTATAATTATCTTTTACTAGCAACGAAGTGGAAAGGGACAGTGGCGGCCTACGTTAAGAAGGGCATGCCCCATTTAATTACTCTCCAGTCTAGTCATAAGCAGCTGGCTATTACTACATTTTTTTAGCCCTTTCTTTTCTATTTTATTACTGTTGATGATAATTAGGATAATCGAACCCTAATTTATTTGACATAAACCGGTTAAATTAGTTCCATCAAAATTAAAATTGTGACCGAGCTTGCTTTCATATTAATAAAATATGAATTTTCGTCTATCTGTTCAATTAATTATTAATATTAATAAAATCTTACTTATTTATCAATCAAAATATTTTTTCAAATAACAAAATAAGACATTTTTGTTAAATTCATTATTTTAACTCTTTTTTAATTTCTAATATCTATATATGTATGTAATTGTTTTGAATAACTATTAATTTAAAAACCATTACTCCTAAATTGAATTGAAATCTCAATAAAAAATTCTATTCTAACCCAAAACCAGATCGGATGATTTTAGTATCTTAATTTTTGATTTAATTTCTACAACTTTAGTTTCTGTTACCTGGTTAACAATTTTTTTTTAGTTTCTGTTACCTGGTTAACAATTTTTTTTTTAACATCAATACCTCCTCCGCTTTCTACCGACGGAGATCCTACGTAGAGGGGCAGGGGAATCCCCCCGGCGTAGCCAATAGTCATTGGGTCTTGGTGATTCAACGATCCTTTTTTATTTTGTTAAAAAATATAAAATATTTTTTTAAAAAATTTTTAAAGTATTGAAGCATCAAATACTCATATTATAAAAATAATAATAATAAATAAAAACTATTATTGTATTTTTAATTTTTTTTAAAAAAAATATTAAATGGTGTCGTTATATAATATATAGATCTTGAATTATAATTTTTAATAATAATTAATTTTGTTAATAAAAATATCGAGATCTAATAAGGTTTTGGATCAAAGCTATTTTTCAACCAAGTTATATCAGTCTGAATGACGCCTAACTAGCACCTAATATACACACATTCATATTTTGGATAGTAAAGACGTGCTTGAAGAATACATTTAGATTTCTCGTGTATATTTCAAATAGATTGGTCATGCTTAATGTATATTTGAGGTAGAATGTAAACATCCGATGTATGCCTGCCGGATGTGTTGGAGGTAGAAAGGTCGGTTGGACAGAATGAATACAAGCACATAGGGAGAAAGAGAAACACACACAAGTTTTACGTGGAAATTTTTTTACAAATCGAAGGAAAAAACAACGGGATATAATGTCCACAATAAGTCCACCTGTGAAAATTGGTTACAAAGAATCCTTGAGATGAAGTATATACTACACACCCAACTGGACGAAGAAAAACTTATCCAAAGTAAATAAGAAAACTCTTATTTCTCCCACTCTCTGTTTTTATTCTCTTCTTCCTCATTGATGGTGCGCTTCTCTCTTTTCTTTTCACCCTCCTGGACTTCACTGCCGTGAGTTTCCTCTGGAGACTTAACCGCCTCCCTCACTCTTGTGTCTTGCCTTTTTTCACTCTCTGCTCCACCGCATGCTCAGCATGCATATTTATAAGAAGCCTACTTAGAGAGTATTTACAAATAGGCAGGTTACTTGTGGACAATCGATTGCCACCAACTCTACAACCTGTCACTAACTTTGCCCATTAACTCAGCAATCTGCCACCTGCACAGATGGTACACACTTGTAGTTTTGCAACCTCCTCTGCAAAGCCTACAAAGCCAACTGTCTGCTGTGCCAACTGCCACGATATCCTCCGTCTTTATTGCCCTCAAGTCTGCGGACCATTAGCAGTTCTCTGTGCCCTTGGTCATCACAGAGTTTTCGGACGTTCCTTGATATCTCCAAACAATGACCTTAGACATTATTTCATGTCCTCAGTCGTTTCCATACCAGTAAACAACCGGTAAATTCCATACGTTTCATCAGTCGGCCTTTTTGCCTCCTTGGCCGTCCGCGCACTATCAGCCGTTCGTACACCTGCCATTTGCCTTCTTGGCCCCAAGGAAAATCCGCGCCTACCAATATGCATCATTGGCCGTCCGCGCTCCTTGGCTATCTATTCTCTTTAGCAGCCCACTTTAGTGAACGTCCGACTACACAAAATCCTCGTCCCTTTGCTGCATAAGGTCTTTGAGCCTTTCTGTTGCAGCCAGTCTGCAACACTCCACACAAATCCTGAGTGGCCTCCGATGACGTCTCCAGTTTGTTAAGCACCCACAAGGGAGTGACTAATCCTAACAAATTTTTTCTCACAACCTTGTGGGGGGAAACCTTCACCATTTTCTGACGACTGTCATATGCTACCTTCCGGTAGCTTCCCCTTAATTAGGACTCCAGCATTAGCCTCCACAAACTTGAATGACACATTCCTTCGCTTAACTAAGCCTGGAGTAATTCCATTCCCCTTCAACTTCTTTACCGCGGACGTATCATTCTTCCTTACACTCCAACTTGGCAACCTCCTCATGCCACCTTGATCGATGCCCCATTTGGTCACCTTGGCGTTCTCTTTGGCAACACAGGCCTTCTTCAGGTATTGGCCTGATCTCCTGCTTCCCCTCGCCAAAACTAAGACACCTTTCATGAGCTTTCACAGGCTATCACCAAACCTTGTCTTGAAACCTTCCTCATCAAACTTCCCGATTGAAATCACATTCAACCTCAGATTTGGGGCATGTCGCGCACCCTTCAGCATGAGCTTGTTCTCATTGCTTGTCCTCAAGCAAAAATCTCCTACGCCAGCAACCCTAGACGAGCCACCATTACCCATGTTCATTACCTCGTGGCCAACGGATGTATAACACATAAAATGGGACTTCCTCGGTGTTGCATGGTGTGAGGTCCCACTGTCCATCACCTAACTTGTCTCCTAGCATGGTCGGCTTCGTGCTTTCCTTACATGGATGACCAGAAGGTCTCCACAGAAAGTTGTAGTCTCCAGATCATCAATATGATCCCTTTTCTCCTGACAATCGCTTCTATCCTCCTTCTCCTGCCTTCTCTGCGGGCAGTCCCTCTTTATGTGGTCTTTCTTACTACAGAAAAAATAACTCCTCCCTTCAAACTTATTCTGGCTGTCGCTCCTCTCTATATTTCCACCTCCGTCTCAATCCCTCGATTTTTCTCATCCCCGACTACTGGTCGTCACTAGAAAACTCGGCCAAGAGCTTGAGGCCTCACCGCTTTCCCTCTACCTTGACTCATTCATAAGCAGGGACACTATGATCTCGTCTAATCTCAGCGTGTCCTTCTCGAATAGCAACGTCATGACAATATGATCGTACGAGGCCAGTAAGGATGCTAGCAACACCAATGCTTTATCTTCCTCCTTGATCTCCTCATCAAGGGCCAACATCTACGTCATTAGTCGGTTAAACTCATCCAAGTGCTTTTCAAAACACTCACCCTTCAGACAACCGCAAGATATAGAACTTTTTCTTCACATGCAACCTGGTTGTCAAGAACATGAACTTATACCGGCTCTTAAACTTCTCCCAAATTTCCATCGGGTCTGACAGATCGAAGACTTCCTGGAGTGTGTCGTTAGCCAAACACAACTTAATAGTGTAGTTGGCAAGATCCCTCCTATCTTGCCACTCGTCCTCGGTCAGATTTTTTGGCTTATTCTCCCTTTTCCGCAGAACTTTTATCGTTTCTTTTCGGGTTAAAATATTCTTCACTCTTTTCTGTCAAATGATGAAATTATTTCACCCATTGAATTGTTCCACACTAAATGATAAATTATTCACCGACGACACCATGCAATTGACAGTTCACAATCGATCTCTAATACCACTTGTTGAGGGTAGAAAGGTCGATCAGATAAAATAAACACAAGCACACACAGGGAGAAAGAGAAGCACACACAAGTTTTACGTGAAAAACTCTTCACAAACTGAAAGAAAAAATCACGGGACACAATATCCACAATAAGTCTATTATGTGAAAATTGGTTACGAAAAACTCCCGAGATGGAGTATTCATTACACACCCAGCATGACAAAGAAAAATCTCTCCAGAGTAAATAAGGAAGCTCTCCTTTGACGGCCTCCCTCACTCTTGTGTCTTGCCTTTTCTCTCTCTACTCCACCGCATGCCCAGCATGCATATTTATAAGGAACCTGCCTGAACAGTATCTAGCAAGAGGCAGGTTACTTGCGGACAATCACTTGCCACCAGCTCTGTAACCTGCCACCAACTTTACCCACTAACTCTACAACTTGCCACCTGCACAAACGGCGCACACCTGCAGTTCTGCAACCTGCTCTGCAAAGCTTGCAAAGCCAACTGTCTGCTACGCCAGCTACGACGATGTCCTCGGTTCTTACTACCCTCAAGTTTGCGGACCATCAGCCGTTCTCTGTGTCCTTGGTCATCACAGAGTTCTCAGGCATTCCTTGATATCTCCAAGCAATGACCTCGGACATTATCTCATGTCATTTGTCATTTCATACCAGTAAACCAACCGGTAAATTCTGTATGCTTCATCAGTCGGCCTTTTTGCCTCCTTAGCCGTCCGCGCACTATTAGCCGTCTATGCACCTGCCATTTGCCTTCTTGGCCCCATGGAAAATCCGTGCCTACCGATGTGTATCATTGGCTGTCCGCGCTCCTTGGCCATCCGCACTCCTTCAGCAGTACACTTTGGGACCCGTCTGACTCCGTACAGCTCTCGTCCCTTTGCTGCATAAAGTCCTCGGACTTTTCCACTACAGTTAGTCTGCAACACCTCACACAAGTCCTATGCGGCCTCCGATGACGTCTCCAATTTGTTGAGCACCCACAAAGGAGTGCCCAATCCCAACAGGATGCCCGTTCACCTATAATTTCTATCTTCATACCCGATATGTGTTTAACAGGTGCACATACGTTAATTTTTTATAAAATATTTTGTTTGATCTATTTCAGCCATTTTATTGTGAATTCCAGAGAGAAGAGAGAGAAGTAGAAGAGAGGAAGAGAGAAAATGAGAGAGTAAAGGCTAGCAAAAAAGGATCCAAGTGAGATTTAAGAAACTTATTGTGATGATATGACTTTTTTTTTGTCCTTAGAATTTTTCGTCATTATATAAAATCAAAGCCTAAGTCCAATTAACAACCTGAAGTTCTACGAAAAAACGGACAAATTTTCCTCTAAAATTAGGCTAAATAGAAATACAAATCCTACTTATAACCTCTAATCATACAGAATAACATTATCATAATATCCATTAATAGGAATTCTTATTTTAGACATAGGATCACAGACGTCGTATAATTTTCTACGGCTTACATTTCACATTTTCTATCTACTATATTAACAGTTCGAAATAGATATGGCATCTAGAACCTGTACAGAATCCAGAAAACATATAGCGGAGGCTAAACTATAAACCTGAGAAAATATAATTTTCTGTTTCATCACATGCATCACATACATTTCATATACTGAATCCATATACGTAAAATCCATATACAAAATTTAGTATTTACATTCAAACTGTTTCTTTTCAAGGTCTCCAAAATA
>JAOVVI020001355.1:0-24758 GCA_028571085.2 Nepenthes alata
TTAATTAATTGATTTTATTGCTTCCGCTATACTTGTAACGGGGTCGAAACACGTGAGCACCGAAACGTGCTTTTTCAGAGAGAATGTACCATCAGCTGTTAAATGCTATGTAAACCAATATGGTGTTTCAGAGGAAGAAGCATGTCAAGTGCTCAATAAGCAAGTTGAAGGAGCGTGGAAAGATATAAATGAAGCATGCGTCAAACCTCCGGCTTCTTTAGTGGCCGCGGCTGCTCCTCCAAAGGAAGTTCTAGCGCGATTGTTCAACCTATGCCGTGTAATGGATGCTTTCTACAAGGATGGAGACATCTACACGGATGCTTCTGGAAAAATGAAGGACCATGTTGCCTCGGTGCTCATCCACCATGTTGAAATATGAATTATGAGAAGAATAAGAAGAAGAAAATATTGCATTATGATATATCTATGTAACATCTTGGATGTTTTCAATCTTATTATTTTATAAAAATAAATTATCTGATTAGTTATAATAATTATTTGACTATTTTAATAACTATTTTGGGTACAAAATTTTGTAGTTGGATTTAAAATTTGGGCTTAAATTACTTAGTGAGTTGTGTACAAGAAACTTTAGTCTTAAGATTTATTTTTCGGATGAAATTACGAGATTTATTTGGGGATAATTTTTTATAATAAATTAATAAAGTTAGATAGCATATTCACTATTTGAAAAATAAATAGATATTTAGTATTTGGACTTAATAAGTTTGAAATATTTGAATAGATGGATTAGACTTGGATATTTGGGCTATTACTTTGAGTTTAAATTGATTAATATATTAGATTATGTTAACTTAATTATCAACCAAGCTAATTAAATGGACATTTATATATTTAAATTAAGTGGGCCTTAATGTATATAAATGAATATTTAAGTAAGTAGGTTGATTATCATGTCAACAAGTAGGTTGATTATCGTTGTTTCTCCTCCTCTCCCTCGATATGTCCCAAATGCTGCCCATAATTTGAACATTTTGACCTTTTGACATTATTTGTGTTACGACCTTAACACAAGTAAATAACAAATGATGACATCAAATATAAAATTTATCCATAAAAGATCATGGTCGAATAATAAAAATCAAGTTAAACATTGCATTCTAACTTCATAAGAAATATGATTAAATATAGATCGCAAAAATCATAGGATTGACCAAACTATTATTGTCCGATCTTAAAATAATATTGTCCCAAGACAAAAATCCTATAACCAAAATATCAAATATACAATAGTAAAAACCGTACATGACTTTATTGGGCATATTGGCCCAATAATCCAAACCGTAAAACTTTTAATATAAATCTTGATCAATATAAAAGATCCAAAACTAAAAATCTAAAAAACTATAAATAAATTTTAATCTTTCTTCGACAGCAACTTGTTCAAATCCTATAAAATCTATTGCTGACTAATCTAGATGGGTTATAAAAATATTTACAAATGTGAGATGAATGCTTTGCAAGGTAAATGTATATGTGATATACAAATATACATATGTAAAACATAATAAAGGACAAAAAATAATAAATTACATGTGAAAGTTTAAAATATCCAATTTTTTGTTAAATACATTACAAAACATGATGTCATGGAAACTATTCAATATATATTTGAATATTCAAAATATGTAGAATGTGCAAAAATTTAGAAAGATCAAAATATGTAATGGGTCTCTAAAAATCTAAAAACTAAATAACTGTATCAAAAATGTGTGAAAACTTAAAAGTCAGTTGCCGATAACTCATACACTAACTAATAAAAGGGCAATTATAAAGAATGGACTACTCATAATTTCAATAATATTATACCGATATATTACAATTCAATGCCTATAGGCGGGCCATTTATACTATTATACAAATGCAATCAAATGCCACTTTCTTAGCAGCTTAAGGATAATAGGTGCGCTTTTCAAGTTTGCATAATATATACTAGCATATGTCCAAGCACAAACTATTTAAAATACGATTATTTTTATTTTATAAAATAGAAGACTTTATAACAAATATATAAAACTTTTTTAAATTAAAAAAAGTAAAATCACTGTCCATATCATAAAGTAAAGTACTCATCAAATATTTACGTGAAAATAGTATGCAAAGTTAAATACTCATATATTTTATTATTTAATTAGAATATCTAATTATAAGAATATAATCCTTCAAAATACCTAAATATTTAGTGAAAATAATTAAATCTCCAACTATTCAATAAAAACATGAGAAATCTTTCATGCAACAATATTTAAAAAGTGGTGAAAACGGTGATATCAATATGTACGCAAACTAAAATAGAAAAGATAATCACAAAATTTTAATAATAAATTGAAGTATGAGTTTAGATATACTTATTTTCACTCAAAAATTTACTAGATTTAATACAAAATAATCTCAAAATCACCTTCCTTCGCCTTCTCTTTTTTCCTTTCTTCACTTTTTTCTTCTTTTTCTCTCTCTTTTGTAATACCTAAATTTTCATTTGATGTATTTCGGAGGTATTAATTTTAGGATATATTAGATGCATCAGATTAACAGTATATATTATAAAATTTTTGAAAATATTCAAATCAATTGGACTGGAGTCCAAGTGCCGAATGGATTATAAAAGGAAGGTAAATGAGAAGGAAAGGAAAATGTAATTAATAATAACAACAACAATAATAATAACAATAATAACAATAATAATAACAATAACAATAATAACAACAATAAGAACAACAACAACAATAATAACAACAACAACAACAATAATAATAATAATAATAATAATAATAATAATAATAATAATGGGGTAAAGTCGCAGGCAACAGAGAAAAAGAAAAGAAAGAAAAAAAAGAAACAAGGAAAAAAAGAAAGAAGGAAAAAAGGATGAAAGAAGAAGAAGGAAGGGGAGGCGTAGTGGCCAATGCTGGCTGGAAAATAGGTGCCAGAAATGGAAACCAAATAACCTTCTCTATAATTTTCCTCCATTATTTGAGAAATACAGTGGTGTGAAGAAAATGGAGGAGCACGTGAGCCAAACAGAGTGACCACGCCATCGCTGGAAGAAGTATATGTAATTGAAGCAAGTAAATTCTTTCTTTTTCTTTGTTGATATCAATTCCTCATTTGTATGTACTGATTTTGAGAAAAATTGGCTGAACTTTGATTGTTAGGTATTCAGAGGCTCATGTGAAAATAGAGCAGAGAAAATTGAGGAGAGAAAGAAGAGAAGAGAAGAGGGAGAGACGACGTGGCTAAAAAAGGAAGAAGGCAGATGAAGGAAGCAGAAAGGATGAGGAAAAGAGGAGGGAAGAGAAGGGGGAGGCGGTTATGAGAGAGAGGGAGAAGCAGAGGAGGTTCGCGGTAGGGAGGAGAAAGGGAGGGAGTAAGAGAGAGCGTATAATATTTCGGATCTCATTTGGATTATTTTAATATTTATTATCATTTTGGATAATTTAGACGTGATAAAAATTTATTAAATATTATAAAAATTTGGAATGATAATTGGATCAGTTTGATTGTCGCCCGATGTGCATTCATACTATCGTCCGAGTACTGATTAAGATTTAGGAATAAAAGAAAAATAAAATAGAAAATATAAATATATAATAATAATAATAATAATAATAATAATAACAATAACAACAACAACAACAAAAGAAAAAGAAGGAAAACAGGGATTAGGGAGAGAGAAAAGAGAGAGGGGAAGAAGAAGGGAAAAAAGGAGAGAGAGGAAACCGGTGTGGCTGTCGCCATCGTCGGAGGTGCTGAGCCGGTCATGGAAGTCGGCAAAACCCTCTTTGTGATGCTACTCTCTATTTTACGCATAGATGTGAGTGGAGAGAGAAATCTCGAATCGAAGCTAAATGTGCTGCCGTCAATTCACTGCCATTGCCGGAGAAAATCGGTGAAATCGAGGCAAGTAAATTCTTCCATTCTTCTTGTGGATACTGATTTTGGGGTTGCATACATCGATTTTAGGAGTAATCAGTTGAATCGAGAGAAATAATTGAAAGAGGCACGGGTGGAGTTTATAGCCGAAGGAGAGAGAGAGGAGTCGCCAACGGCTACATGGTCCGCCGTCCGTTACCGTCGCTCGTGCCAAAGGTGCGTCAACGAAGGAGGAGGAAGAAGAGAAACAGAGGTGCACGTGAAGGAGGAGAAAGGGAGGAGTGAGAAAGGGGACACACATCGGCAAAGAGAGGGCCCATTTGAGTACCTTGAAATATCTTTTTGGTAAACCTATTTGGAATAAAGTCGTGGCAAGTATCATCTAACTCTATCCTTGGTCTAATTTCGTATCTGATAATATTTGACTACCGTTTGGAGATTTTACTAACATGTATGTTATTTTTATACACCTAAATCAATTTATTCTGTACATATATGTATGTTTTACTGGTTGTACAATAGTTTTACACTGGTATTCATAATTTAAAAGGTTTTGGGACACCCGAGCAGTATATATATATACATATCTATATGTTGTGGAACCATGAATTAGGCCATGCATAGGTCCACATAAATTTTGCGAGAGGACAAGATCGCTACTTTGTGATACCATGATGGTCCGAGACCCTAGGGGTCGATTTGTGATCCAAGGCATTGGCTATTTGTGGCACCTCTCATGATGGGAAGACCTTGGTCTCAACAAGGAGACCTTGGTCCTAACGGGGACGTATGTGATATGTAATCTCTTTTTTGCTAGCAAGAAGGTAAGTTTTGATGTAGTCAACCTGCCTCATACGTTTTAATGACAACCGTCATAAGGAATTGATAAAAAATTAATATATTTGGACGTCATAATATATATAACTAAACTTAAAATTGCAGCCGATATAGCCGTGGTTACCGAACGAGGGTAACTCTTCTTCAAGTTGGTATTCTTAATCCTTGGTTCTCCTATTTCGTGCACGCTTTGTGTTTCTACATGTGTTTGTATGGACTATGATTTGAGATACGTGGTTCGGCCCACAGAAGAACGATAGAAGTGTCTTGTACGTATTGATATGTTAAACTCGAAATATATTTTATATTTATATGTTTTGGTTTCGGTATTTTCCTTGATTTCAATATATGAGATATGATATTTGGATTCGAATTATGGTATGTGTCCCACACGGATCTGATTACTGTCGCGATTATGTGATGTGATCTTGAATCTTATGATATGATATCATCTTTAAGATTTGACCAGATCACTATTTATTATGATTATGTCCTGAAAGGACTGTTTAATATGGATGATAATTTAGTACGAGATATTTTCTTAATTTTTTAATGATTTTATGGACATTGTGTTTTATTTTACGTGGTTATTATGTGATATTTATTCCTCTAATTTATGTATATTATTTTATACGATGATAATACCTAATGAGCCCTCGGCTCATATTTTTATATTTTATCTTTTCAGACTAGTGGCATGTATATACTTGTAAGAGTTCAAACGTGATCTCACTCAGCATATTACTCAAGGTTATCGAGAGTATGTGTAACTTTTTCACAAGTTAGTCTTTTAAATCATTAATTATCTGATTTCATATTTATTTTATATTTTTGCGTATATTTGTGTGAGATACGATTTGAGATGCGTGGATTAACTTACGGATGGGTAATAGAAATGTCTCATACGTATAGATATGTGTTAAGTCTTGAAACATGTTTTATATTTATATATTTTTGTTCTATCCTTTGAGCTCCGCATATGAGATTATGAAATTTGGACCCGAACTATGATTTGTGTCCCACATGGAGGTATTGACGGTTGCGATTACGTTATGTAACCTTGGATCATATGATATGATATCGTTTATGAGATTTGACCGAATCATTATTTACTATGATTATATCCTAAATGGACGGTTTGATACGAATAATACTTTAGTACAAGGTATCTCCTCAATTTTAAGTGAATTTGACAGGTCTTATAGTTTGTTTTATATGTTTATATGTGACATCTCATTTCTTCTCATTTATATATACTATTTTATATGACGCTATTTATTAAACTTTTGGCTCATATTTTTATATTTTATCATTTTAAATTAGTGGTATGGATACGCCTATAGGAGTTCGATCATGATCCTTTATGGTGCTATCTATTTGGTGAGTATGGATATTTATGTTGTTTATATTTTAGAACTCGGGGATGCGTTATGATTGTTGTTTATGGTCGGATGAAGGCCTTAGTCCATGTATGAGGCCTATTGGAGTTGCTATACTATATTGATAAATTGTCATTATATTTGATACCTCCCTCGTGTTGTATGGATAGCATGTCTCTTTTTATGATATCTTGATTTATATCCAATGAGTTTCTATACATGATGTATTGTGTTGGGTCTTATATATATATAAAATGTCACACTCGGGTTAAATTTTATTATTTGATAAAATTTTTATCATAAATTTTTTTATTAACCTGTATATTTTGTACCAGAGACGTAACACTTTCTTGCGCAAATGCTCAAAATTGGGCAAAAATGGGCATAAATATCCAAATTGGCGCATGAGCACTAGTCAATGCCTCAAATGTGCTCCTAGGACACGAGCACCATGCCTATATATATACACGCATGAACACCTCAGGTGTGCTCCTAAGGCACGGGACACCTTCCAGAAATAGGCACAATTGTACCACAGGCGTCTATCAGATGCTCAATCTTTTTTGTGACTATTCACCCATTTGGTTAGTCAGTAGTTTGTCTAGATTTGATATATATTGATTAAAATTGAATCAAAGTAAAATAATATTATGCAAACTTGGGCCTAATGTGGGCCAATTAATACTTTCTACTTACAGAGCTCACCATGCATGGGCTTGTTATATTAATCAATTATGTTAACATTGTTAAGGCTGTACTCAACAAATATAAAATATTGGTAATGAGTTATTAAATGATAAATATAGCATCTTTTATTTTATGTTATGTATTATTATAAATTGTTATTTTTCTAACAGTTTAAACTTTTGATTATGCAAATTTTTAGCATGATATCTGCAACAGTGGTGATTGGAAACTTGTGTAAGTTTTGTTGAAGAAATTAAATATGGAAGAGAAAGTGTAATGATTTAAAAATGTGCGTTAGTTTAATACCCACAAGCTTAGATTTCCGGTTTAATGGGTTTCCGACACGTGTACGTGCTAAATTATTTAATAGTTCATTTCTATTTATAATTTATTATAAATTATCTATAATTTAGGCTTTTTAATAATTTATTATCCCAATAATGAATAATTTAATAGATAAAAGGATATAGATGCCCGCAGGAGTCGCACATAAGCTGTTCAGGTGCACTTCACTCGTTGTGAGGTCTAAATAAAATCAGATGTAATTAGTTTTTTTCATATTTTATAAAAAGTATATATTTACTTTTGAAGTCTAAACCTGTTATTTTCATATTAAATTATTATTAATTATCCAACTAAATTTTCAAAGTAAATTATACGGATATCATTGCTTGACCATGCTATTAAAAATATTACATCTTCTCTATTTATTTATATCAGTGTGCTTATATAAAAATATATAAAAAGATAAAAATAATGTTATCAAAATATATACATTAAAAACATTTTAAAAAGTGGATGCTTCTTCAAATGGTGTTAGATATGCACTATTTAGTTATCTTTATGATATTATTGATAATATAATATCTTATCTATCTGTTAATATTATTACTCTTATATAAAAATAATTAAACTTCACGCTATTGATAGTCATCACAAAAATAACTAATGGGCTTTTCGTAACCCCTAATTAAATTGGGCTTTGTTATGTCAATGCTACAACAAGCCCATAGACTAGTCATACTATTTTGGCCCATTAAAAGGGGTATTGTACATGAGGACTTTCAAAGTTTATCTCTTATAAAAATAGAGCTCATTCATCGTATAATCCTAATTCTTATTTTAAATATTAATAAGTACGATTTAATTATTTTTTTAAAAAATTAAATAAAATTATCAAATTATAATTATTATTTAAAAATAAATTTTAATGACTTACCGATGAATAGACTCGATCTATATAAAAGATGTAGCTTATGGATTCATGAGTTTGGACATTATTATATTAAGGCTAAGTTAGCAAAAACAAAAATTATATTGACTCTCAATAATAGGATTTTCATCTTATATTTTAATATATTAGACAAATTAAAATAAAAGCTAATTTTATTTCAATTATTCAACTTTCTTTTTATCGAAGAAGAAAATTTAATGGCACTGTCCTATATAATTTAACTTCAATAACAACATCAATTAATCATACTAATTTTATATGCCCTTTTTCCCCTATATAATAATATATAACATATTATACTTATAAGAAAGTAATACAATTTTACCCAAAGTTTTTTTTTCCCACTTTGAAATTACAAACATTTGGGATGGTTTAGTTTATCGATTTTAACACAACTTATCAATTTATTGATGTATTACTGAAAAAATGATTAATGGCTAGAATTTTTTTGATATAATATGGCTTATATTTGATAGTTTATTAAAATGATTATAAATTAGGATCTTATGTAATTTAGTTATATTTTTTTTAAAAAAATTATTTATTTAATTAGTCTGATCTTTTTTATAAAAAAATAATATTTATATAATTAATAAATTAATTTTTTTCTACTCTATAAACGAAAAAATTACTCAATGTTTTTCAAAAGTTTTGATAGATAATTTTCTAAATGGTGTGGTAATTTTTAGATTTAGAAATTGAAGTTGCTTCTATTAACTTCGTTATCTAAATATAAACAGACTCTTTAGAAAATTTCTAATGAATTTTTCCTCTTAAAAATTTTGTAGCTCTTATGAAAGTAAATGAGAATGGTGAAGAACGCAACACTGATTCTATGTTCTTTGAAATAAAAATATTAAACATAAATTAAGATGTACTTCTAATATTTATTTTTATATTATAAAATAATATTATAATTCTAATAATTTATATAAATATCAAAAATCAATAAAGAATTTACATTAATCACTCTTTTATCTAATGTGAAACCATTTTATCTTTACTAATCATATTTATATCCACTTCCATTATAAATTTAAATACCCAAATTTTTTTTGGCATATATTTCTTTAAAGCTTGGTCTTACTTTTTTTTTAAAAAAATATTCCAAATTTAAGCAAACAAGGCATTGGTTAGGGAAGGGATGTGGGGTCAAAGCATTTTTTAAAATATACATTAATGGCACATTATTTTAAATAATAAATTTTTAAATTATTATAATATAGTTAATTTAATTTATAATTTAATTAATAATATACAATGTTTTATTAAGTCATATAAAATGCTAAATGTTAACCTAAATATTATCATTACTAAATAACTAGAATATTAAATAAATGATATTTTTAATTTTCCATGTTAATACAATTACACGTGGTTGTAAATTTGATCAAAATTTTGTTATTTATAAATTCACATTTTTTGTATTTTATAAACTTATTATAACTTTTTAAAATATTATTATATAAGTAGAATATAAACAATTTTTAAAATATTTATTTTATAACGAATGAAAATCTTTAATATATATACATATATATCTTTTTGTTACTTTATAAGTTTTTCAAATTTTATTTTAAAATTAAAAAACTAAAAACTCTGTTTTAAATTTTTTTCCAAACAAAAAGTAGATAAATTTAAATATTGATGGATACAACGACTCATGGGCCGGTTTAGAATTTCAGTCCGTTGGAAGAAGAAAGGCCTAGATGATGATGGCCCACACGCGACCCTTCGAGCTCGAGATCCAAAGAGTAATGCGATTGGCCCAAATGGGTTGACTCAACACCACCAAGTAAAAAATAGATAATTAGTAATATATGATACGCTGCCTCAATGATCATCCATCCAACTCAATAGCCAACAGCCCACCTATCTCAACGTATAACGGCAGGCAACAGTTATCATAATGCGGCCCAAAGATTGCGCCCCCATGATCGTGCATCATTCTCAGGATGGTAATTGTGGCTCAGTAAATCTTTTTAGAAATCGATTCTCATATAGCACCCCCATGACCACACTGATAGTGGGGTGAATATTCCTAAACGGCGGCGGTTATCATAACCGCTCCTTATGATCGCGGACACAACTCAGCAAATTCACACAAATAACAGTTACCAGTAGTGATACCCGAAGATGGTTAAATCGATGCTCGTTCTATAAATATACCCCATCCTCTACGAAAGAGGTGATCGGATCAATAATCCCTAAATGGGCAACCAAGTAATCCTTACATTTAGAGTATTCTCCTCTCACTCAATCATTAATACACACTGAGAGTCGACAAAGCCACTCGACTTAGGAGTGCAACCAGCCTAAAGCCGCCATTACTAAAAAGCGCATACTTCTCAAAGCCGCTCTCTGTTGAGCGTACCTCTCGGAGCCTTATCCTGCACAATAGCTCAATCCCCCCCAAACCCGTTTGCATTCACACGTTCTACTTCCTTCCATTTTTCTCTCCATTAAATAAAGATTTCTAATTAGAGCGTCAAACAATATACCAGGAAGTAAATACCGACATCCTCTAATATCTTATTTATTCTTTGTGATATGCAAGATTCAGAAAAATAAAGATTAAACCCACTTTAACTCAATCTATTGGGTGAGATTAATCGGCTCACTAATTCATACGACGATCCGAATCCAAAAATAATTCAACATGTGATCGACATGATTCAGAATAAGGGAGAAAATTGTAATATGCATATATATCAAAATAAAAAAATAAAATAAAAATTAAAAAATTTAAAATAGACTAAAAATGAGTTTTAAAATATTTACTTTAATCATTTAATACAACAAATTTGACTTTAAAAAACTCTAAAATCTCTTTTGTAGAGTCTCACATCGGATGGGGAGGTGAACTAAGCGTGCCTTTATAAGGATGTGGATACCTCTTCTTTGTGGACGCGTTTTGGGTGCCGTTGGCTCTCCAGGAATAAAACCGTGAGGCCTATAGGCTGGAGACTCCGTAAAATTCTCCCAGGCCTCAGCCTGTAAGTTGGGGATGCCGTGAAGTTCTCCCATGTTAAAGCGAACAATATCCACATGCGGATACGCTGGGAACGTTACAGATGATATCAGAGCCGGGATCCGATCCGGTGTGCCAGCGAGGACGCTGGGTCCCCAAGGGGGGTGGACTGTAGAGTCCCACATCGGATGAAGAGGTGAACGAAGCGTGCATTTACAAAGGCGTGGATACCACTTCCTTGTGGACGTATTTTGGGGGACGTTGGCTCGCCAGGAACAAAACCGTGAGGCCTGTAGGTTGGAGACGCCGTGAAGTTGTCCCAGGCCTCGATCTGTAGGCTGGGGACGCCGTAAAGTTCTCCCAGGCCAAAGCGGATAATATCCACATGCAGATACACCGGGAACGTTACAGTAGTAGTAAAAACATAAGTAAAAATTAAAATTAAGTTATTTATTATTAGATATATATATTTATAAATTATAATATTAAAAATATTTAACAAAATAAATAAAATACGTTATATTATTTTTTTTGTAATAATTTGTAAAATTTTATCTTTATAAATATTTTATTATATTTTATATTAGGGTAATGCTCGGTCCAATACATGTAAGCTATATGCCATGCAAGATCAAGATATATTTGTCCTATACCGTGTCAGGTATGACTCATTTAAGCATGTCATGCCCACACAGCATGCTCACATATAGGCAGTCCAAATAAATAGATTATGTTCGCTTGGCACGGCCAATTTAATATTACTACAACCTTGTCAAAAAGTTTATTTTTACAAAAATTTAGTTAAAACACCAAACTTTCAAATTATTTAAAAGGCTAATTCAATTCACAACATCTTTATATGACGAGCCATCCAAATAAAAGAACCATGGTGTGTCTCTAATCACGAGGTCCAATTATAATAATTTCTTGATCCATAATTAGCCAAAATTTAATTTTTGTCCGTATTTAGTTAAAATTAAATTATATTGTGCCGATTAAATTATTGGCATATCAAATATTTTTTTCACATAGGCCGCAATTTTTCTTTCCATGTTGTGTCACCAAAATATATTTCTCAAATTTTGATACATCACATTAATCCTTGGATATATAATATATTTTGATCGATGAGTTTCATTCAAAATTTTTTCTTTTTATACCTTGATATTCAATACACATATCCGCTTCTGAAACATTAAGACTTCATCAGCTTGCACTCTAAAATTTGGCCTTAACACCATACTCAAATCCTCTACAATATCCTATAGGAATGGATTACCATTTGAGTTCCCTTAATCTTCTTCTTAATCTCCGATTGTACCTAAAAATATATAAAATCATTTACATACATTGGGAATGCCTTTTGACATCACAATCTTTCATACAATCTAACATCTCTATCTTTTTAATTTTCAAATGAGCCATTAAATTTGTTGTTTGGTTACTCAAGGCATCTACTACTATGTTGACATTCGTCAATCGATAATAAATTTTA
This sequence comes from Nepenthes alata, assembly GCA_028571085.2. Classification (NCBI taxonomy): domain Eukaryota; kingdom Viridiplantae; phylum Streptophyta; class Magnoliopsida; order Caryophyllales; family Nepenthaceae; genus Nepenthes; species Nepenthes alata. The sequence goes on from JAOVVI020001355.1 coordinate 12,498, forward strand.
TAATCATAATCATTCAAGAGATCCATCCATATTTTTTGCCCCAAATTCTACCCCCTTTACAAGAATAAATATTTTAAACTTTTGTAATCTAAGTATATAAAATATTTTTCCCAGTTAATATAGTGCCTCTAGATTAATAGTGCAAAAATTATTGACTCCAAATCCAAATCATGTATCGGATAATTTTTTTCATACGTCTTCAATTGTCTCGATCTATATAGAATCACTTTTCTAATTCAATCTTTAATACATCATAATAAATTATAAATCCTCTAGAACCTTCTAGAAGCACTAAGATTGTAGCGGTTATTAGACGTGTAACATCCCAAATTTCAATAAGTTAAAAATATGCATTAATGACACATTATTTTAAATAATAATAATTCTTTAAATTATTATATTATAATTAGTTTAATTTTTAATTTAATTAATAATATATAATATTTTGTTAAGTCATATAAAATGCTAAATGTTAACCTAAATATTATCATTACTAAATAACTGAAATATTAACTAACAGATATTTTTAATTTTTTATGTTAGTACAATTAAATATGGTTATAAATTGGATTAAAATTTTATTATTTATTAATTTATATTTTTTATATCTTATAAACTTATCATAACTTTTTAAAATATTATTATATAAGTAGAATATAAAAAAATTATTTTATAACCAATTAAAAACTTTAAAAATATACGTATATCTTTTTATTATTTTATAAGTTTTTCAAATTTCACCGTAAAATTTAAAAAGTAAAAACTCTGGTTTTTAATTTTTCAAACGAAAAGCAAACAGATTTAAATAATGAGGGCATGGCGACTCATGGGTTGGTTTAAAATTTCACCTCACCGGAAGAAGAAAGGCCTAGATGATGATGGCCCATGTGTGACCCTTTGAGCTGGAGATCTAGAGGGCAATGCGATTGGCCCAAGTGGGTTGACCCAGCACCGCCCAGTAAAAAACGGGCAATTAGGGATACATGATATGTTAGCCCAATGATCGTCCATCCAATTCAATAGTTGATAGCCTTCCCAACTTAGTGCATAATGGAAGGCAGCACTTACCATAATATAACCCTATGATTGCGCCCCCACGATCATGTATCACTCTTAGGATGGTAATTGTAGCTAATCAATTTTTTCAGAAAGAGATTGCCATATAGCGTCCCCATGACCACTCTGATAGTGGGGCAAATATTCTTAAACGTCAGCGGTTATCATAACCGCTACTTGTAATCGCTGACACAACTTAGCAAATTCACACAGATAATTGTTACGGTCGTGAAATCCGAGGAATGCTAAATCAGAGCTCGCTCTATAAACATACCTCCTCATCTACAAGGGAGGGGATCGGATCTGGAATCCCTAATTGAGCAACCAAGTAATCCTTACATTCAGAGTATTCTCCTCTAACTCAGTCGTTAATACACACTGAGAGCTGACAAAGCCACTCGGCTTAGTGGTGCAACCAACCTAAAGTTACCCTTCCTAAAGAGCGTATACTCCCTAAGGCCGCTCTCTATCAAGCGCACCTCTCAGAGCCATGTCCTCCGCAATACAATAAATCCCCCCTAACCTATTTGCATTCGTGCGTTCTACTTCTCTCCATCTTTTTCTCCATTAAAGAAATATTTCTAATTTGAACGTCAGAGAGTATACCCGGGAGCAAGTTTCACCGTCCTCTGACTTTTTATTTATTTTTTGTGATATGCAAGATCCAGGATCCCAATAATAAAGGTCAGACATACTTCAATTCGACCTATTTGGTGTGATTAAGTAGCTCTTTAATTTGTACAATAATTTAAATTCGGAGGCACACTAACATGCATTCAACATGATTCAAAATAAGTGAGAAAATGGAAACATCCATGTATATCAAAATAAAAAATATATATATAAAAAAAATTAAAAAAATTAAAATAGATCAATAAATGAGTTCAAAAATATTTACTTTAATCATATGATATAATAGATTTGACTTCAAAAAACTCTAAAATCTCTTTCATCTTCTTTCTCTCTCCTCTTCTTCTTCTCCCCTTCTCTTTCTCCCTTTTTTCTCTTTTTTTCCCACAAAATGGCCAAACTGTATACAGGCGTACTTTTATAATGCAATCAAAACACAAGTATCACATTAGGTACGCATTAGACTCCCTTAATATACCTCATCTGCACACGACTATCACATAAGTGTACAATAGACATGTTTTCTATGTGAGGTTCTGGATATTCAAGTATTATAATTAAAGAATAAATAAGTCAATAAAATCAAGATTGGACAATAACTCATATGGGCATTAAAGTTTCGAGACCAAGTAGCGTTTAGGTGAAGTGGGCCTGCCGGGCGCTCGAGGCGACGCCGTGGCACCCACGGGTAGAATGTCAGCTCCAATTGGGCGCTCGAAGCGGCACTAATTCCAGTTTAGGGCGCGCTCACTGCGTGCCCGGCCAGCGCTCAAGCGCTGGCCTAGATATAAAAAGTGTCGTGAACGCTGTTTCTTCCATTTTTTTGCTCAGCCACTAATCGAAGAGAGAGAGAGACCGTGAGGAGAAGTGAGAGAAGGGAGATTCGAGGCTTCCAAGTCCATTTTTGAGCTAATGCTAGTTACAAATATGCTTATGAAAAGAAAATCTATGAATGGAGGGAATTCTGTAATTAAGTGATGGACCTAAGAGTTTCTAGCTTATGAAACGTTCCCCAAGAGAGTGGGAACAGAAGAATTTGTATTTAAGAATAGAAGTCCCTGATGAATAAAGGAACTAAGAACTTAGACCAAGAATTATGGATAACAAATTTTGACATGGCATGAATATTTTAATGAAAACTCTAGGATTACTTTCGTCGTGTATCCTAACCGTGTTAGGTAATAGGTGAAGTTGCTTGGCATACATTGATATGTTATAACGGAAGATCGTAGTCTGTTCTGGAACCACTTGCAGCTAGGCTGCCACGGCTGATTGGCCCCTTCTATAGGGATGATTATATAGATGACCCGCCTCTGGGCCTTTAATAGGAGAAAATAGTTTTAGATTGTGTAAAAGTAAATACAATTCAGGCTATAACCGTCCGCTCATTTGTTAATGAGGCTTACTGATCTTAATTCCCAAATATAAAACAAGTCTCAAACAAAAATTTAAAAAATTAAGAAAAGAATCAAGGAATTGAGGAACACTATATAAAACAAGTCTCAAACAAAAATATGAAAAATTAAGAAAAGAAACAAGGAATTGAGGAACACTTCACGGAAACATACTTGTACTCTTGATACACGTCTTCTTATATGTCTCTTATTCTTTCTTGCACACATTAATATGTCCTTAACATAAAAAATCTCTCATGTATCTTATTTTATTATACCTTACTGAGCTTTAACGCATGCCTTGCTGTTTATTATCCCCTCAAATGATCAGCATGAGTTCCTACCAGACGAGGAGCAGAGAAGACCACACCTAGCTTAGACACAAAGATGATATTTTAATTTTATTTGAAGAATTGTATTTTGTATTTTAGCTTAGACAATTACTTTTTTGGGAACCATGTACGAAATTGTTATCTTTTGATTATACACTAGTAAATGAGATGATCGGTTAGATTATTGTGGTAGATCTTTAGTTTGCTTACACAGGATATTGAAGAAGACTCTGAGGTATAGTGGCATCTCCCTATTTCAACCAGGATTCTAGATAATGATGTTGATGTAGCTAGTGTGTTGTGGATTATAGTTTTGGATCCTGTGTTGGTATTTTTGGGAAAAGAATTTATGTATTCCAAAAAAATTACTAATTTTATATTTAGCCGATATTCGTATTATAGTCAGAACTCTGCTAGATTTTTGGTTGGTAATGCGGTACATCACAGTTGGTATCAGAGATGAAAGTTGGATCTGGAGATGCCTTAATATTTGAACTGAATGGCCGTAGTTGAGGCTTAGTTAATTTGATTAGATCCGAAGTAGAGATCGAATTAAGTTGCTCACTCAAGTTTTGTGTGGAAGTCTAACCCTCTTGTTAATGCATCTTGATAGGAATTCGAGATGTCCGGTCAGGGAAGAGGGTCCAGGTCTTGTCGGGGGAGAGGTTCCAGAGCCAATCCCCATCCTAATCGGGAGATTGAATACTTGGACATTAGAGGACGGATGGCTGATGTCATGGAAATGATGGCTGAGGGTCACCGCCACCATGTGCCAGCTCCTGCCCCAGCTTCGGCGCCAGCTCCTGCCTTGACTCCAGCAAATCTGGGGGTGACGGTGTACGATTGGTTCAACAATAAAATGGCGCCAGAGTTTTCAGGAGATTCGGATCTGGCTAGAGTAGAAGTGTGGATCAGAATAATGGAAAAGATCTTCGCCATGATTCGATAACCAAAAGAAAACAAAGTGACCTTTGCCGTGTACAAACTAGAGAGCGAAGCTGACCATTGGTGGGCAGTGCAAAAATGAGTTATGGGAGTTCCCGAGGATCAGATTTCGTGAGAAATGTTAAAGGAAGAATTTTTTGAGCAGTATTTCTCGACCAGTTTGTGGGAACAATAGGAAGATAAATTTTTACGGCTTCGATAAGGGAATAGGACCATAGCTAAGTATGATTCAAAGTTCATGGAATTGTCCCGGTACGTCTCGCATATAGCAGAAGATCCAATCAAAAAGGCTAAAAAGTTCCAGTCTAGATTAAGGGATGACATCCGGAGGCAGCTAGTTAGCACAAGCTCCGTGATTGTAGAGAGATATTGGATCGGGCCCTCATTTTTTAGAGAGAGCTTGAGCAGCAGAAGTACTTTGTAAGGAAGTTTGGAAATCAAGAAAATCTAGTTGTAGGTCAAAGCTCAGGATTTAGAGGACCCTCAAGGAGAGTGAAGCCTGATGACAAAGGAAAAAGGAAGGCAGCTTTAGCAGCAGCAGCACCGAATCCACCAGCAGCTGAAGGTGTTTGTGATTATTGCGGGAAACCCCACCGAGGAAAGCCCTGTTACAAGCAGATGGGAGCGTGTTTTAATTGTGGCAAGACCAATCATATGATTAAAGATTATCCTATTCCAAGGAGACAAGTGGAGAGGAAGCCAATCGTACCCATGAAGACTTTTGCGGTTACAGTTCAGGATGCGGAGGCTTCCCCAAATGTGGTAGAAGGTACTATCACCATCTTTAGTACCCCTACGCATGTTCTTTTGTATTCGGGCTCGACCCATTCTTTTGTGTCCCTAAGTTTTGTGTGTACCTTGATATCCCCTCCGAGGATTTTGGACCACGTTCTAGTTTTTTCCACACCCTCGGGAATGACGGTGGTTACGGATATCCTATATCTGAAATGCGAAGTTTGGATCCAAGGGCTGCAGTTGATGGTGGATTTGATTCTGCTTGAAATGTACAATTTTGATGTGATCTTGGGTATGGATTGGCAAGCGAATTATCATGCCAGTATGGATTATTTTCATAAACAAGTTCATTTTGCCATTCTGGGATGTGAACCATTCTTTTTCCTGGGTATGGTTCGGAAGGAGCCACTGTGTTTTATTTTAGCCTTACACGCCCGTCACTTGATGGATTCTAAATGTCAAGCCTATTCGGCCTATTCCTATACTATTGGGAGTCATAGTGTGTCGGCTAGAGATATTCCGATCGTTTGTGAATTTGATGATGTATTTTTTGAAAATTTTCCTAGGTTGCCATCTCATCGGGAAATTGAATTTAAAATTGAGATAGTTTCTGGCTTGGCACTTGTTTCAAAGGCACCATATAAGATGGCACCTGCCGAACTGAAAGAATTGAAGTAACAGTTGCAGAAACTGTTAGATAAGGGATTCATTCGACTGAGTGTATCTCCTTGGGGTGCACCTGTGCTTTTTGTTAAAAAAAAGATGGATCATTGCGGCTATGCATTGATTACTGAAATTAAATAATATCACTATCAAGAACAAGTATCATCTGCCAAGAATCGATGATTTATTGGATCAGCTGCAAGGAGCACAAGTGTTTTCCAAAATCAATCTTTGCTCAGGATACAAGTAGTTGCGAATCAAGAAGGAGGATGTAGTAAAGATAGTCTTTCGGACGAGGTATGGGCATTATAAATTTCTGGTGATACCTTTTGGATTGTTAAATGCTCCAACTGTCTTTATGGACTTGATGAATTGAGTCTTTTAACCCTTTCTGGATAAGTTTGTGGTGATATTCATTGATGATATATTAATCTATTTGAAGAGTTACGATGAGCATGCCACGCATTTGAGGATTGCGCTTCAGACATTCCGGGAGAAGAAATTATATGCCAAATTGAAGAAGTGTGAGTTTTGGCTAGAGGAAGTTACCTTTTTCAATCATATTATATCAAATGGAGTCATCTCTGTAGACCTAAAGAAGATCAAAGCTATTACTAATTGGAGTCGGCCGTCATCAGTAACTGAGGTTCGGAGTTTCCTTGGGATGGCAGGCTATTATCGGAGGTTCGTGAAAATTTTCTCTGGAATTTTCATGCCATTTACCCGCTTGACAAAGAAGGATGTTAAGGTTATCTGGATGGACGATTGTGAGCAAAGCTTCTAGGAACTAAAGGTCCGACTAACATCTGCCTCGATTCATCCATCCCAAAGGGCTCTGGAGGATTCAAGATTTATTGTGATGCAAATAGATTGGGTTTGGGATGTGCTTTGATGCAGCATGGTAAAGTGGTAGCTTATAGATCAAGGTAGTTGAAGATCCATGAGAAGAACTACCCGATGCACGATTTGAAGCTTGTGGCAGTAATCATTGCCTTGAAAATCTAGAGGCATTATTTAAATGAAAGAATTTCTTGATATATTTAGACCACAAGAGTCTCAAATATCTCTTTTCTCAAAAAGAGTTGAACATGAGACAAAGGAGGTGGATAGATTATTTAAAGGATTTCGATTGTGAGATCCTGTAGCAGCCAGGCAAGGGCAATGTGGTAGCGGATACTTTAAGTCACCAATCATATTTTGCTGCTCATTTTGGAATCAAGGAGATGGAGATCTTGGAGTGCTTGAAATATTGTGATATTTGGAGATATTCCCATGGAAACCAAATTATTTTGTCACACTTCAATGTCCAGCTAGAAATCTTGAAGCAGATCAAGGATAAACAGATAAACGATCCGTTTTTAGCCGATGTCGCTGAGAATTTGAACCAAAACTCCAGGGTAGATTTTAGCATTCAAGCCGAAGGAGTCTTAAGATTTCGGGACCGAATTTGTGTACCCGATGTCGGTGATTTGAAGGACGATATTATGAAAGAAGCTCACCGATCCAAGTACACAATCCACTCGGGGATTAATAAGATGTACCAGGATCTAATTAAGATATTCTGGTGGAGGAATGTGAAAATGGAGATTATGGCCTTCGTGGAGAGATGATTGGTCTATCAGCAATTAAAAACAGAGCGTAGAAAGCCATCCGGTCTTTTACAGCCTTTACCCATTCATAATTGGAAGTGGGAGGATATATCCATGGATTTTGTGTCGGGTTTGCCGAAGACGCCTAGAAATCATGACTCCGTTTGGGTGATTATCAACCGACTCATGAAATCGGCACACTTTTTAGCTGTTTGGATGACCTGCTCGAGGGATAGATTAGCTCGAATGTATATTAATAAGGTGATGAGATTGCACGGGATTCTAGCCTCTATTGTGTAAGATCACAACTCAAGATTTGTTTCAAAGTTTTGGGAAAGTCTGTATCGTGAGTTGGGGACGGATCTAAAATTTGGCACGGCTTATCACCCGCAGACGGACGAACAATTTGAACGAACCATTCAGATCCTAGAAGATATATTAAGGGCCGCAGTTTTAGAATTGAAAGACAATTGGGATGATCACTTAGCCTTAACAGAGTTCACATGTAATAACAGCTACCAGACGAGTATTGGGATGGCTACCTTTGAAGCTTTGTAGGGGAGAAAGTGTCATTCTCCGATCCACTTGGAGGAGACCGGCAATAGACGACTTATGGGGCCGAAAATTGTTATGGAGACGTCTAAAAAGATTAGGCTGATCCATAAGAAATTAAAGGTGGCCCAAAACTAGCAGAAGAGCTATGCTGTTCGAAAGAAATCGGAGCTGAAGTTTAAAATAGGCGACTTTGTTTTCTTGAAGGTATCACCGTCAAATGGTGTATCCAGATTCGAGCTCAAGGAAAAATTGAAACCGAGGTTTGTAGGCCCGTTCGAGATTTTGAAGAAAGTCGAGGAGGTAGCCTATCATTTGGCCTTGCCACCCTCCATGGAAGAAATACACGATATATTCCACGTGTCGATACTCCAAAATATGTCTATGATCCCACTCACGTCATCGACTATGCCCCTTTATCGATTGGTGATGATTTGTCCTACATCGAGGAGCCCGTGCAAATTTTGGATCGAAGAGACCAAATGTTCCGAACAAAAACAATTCCTTTAGTCAATGTTACATAGAGAAATCACGCCTTAGAGGAGGCTACTTGGGAGAAAGAAGAAGAGATCTGGGAGAAATATCCCCACTTATTTTGAAGTATGTAATAACTTTAGGACCCATTAATTTCAAGGACGAAATTTCTTAAGTGGAGGAGAGTTGTGAGGTTTCGGGTATTCGAGTATTATAATTAAAGAATAGCTAAGTCAATAAAATCAAGATTGGACCTTAACTCATATGAGCATTACAGTTTCGAGACCGAGTGGCATTTAGGCAAAGTGGGCCTGCCGGGCATCTGAGACGACGCCGCGGCACCCACGGGCAAAATGTTAGTGCCCTGAGCGGCGTTGATTCCTGTCTAGGGTGCACTGGCCTAGATATAAAAAGCGTCGTGAACGCATTTTCTTCCATTTTTCCACTCGACCACTGATCGAAGAGAGAGAGAGACTGTGAGGAGAAGTGAGAGAATGGAGATTCAAGGCTTTCGTGTCCGTTTCCGAGCTAGTGATAGTTACAAAAGTGGTAAATCGGGTCGAGACAAGTATACTCATACCTTTTTTTTTCTTATTTTTCTCACATTTTTATCTCGTTCTAACCGAGTGTCGATGTTCTGATATCCAAATAAACTTGTATTTCATATTACCCCTATCCCAATATGAACATACTTCGTTTTCATATCCGTTGAATAAAGTTTGAACTGATTTTTGTACACCGAAACCCTAACCCACACGTGGGCTTCTTTTACTGATTATTTAGGGTAAAATGCACGAATTGACACTAGATAATCGATACCCATGGCTTGAGCACGAAGTTCCATCATTTTGGTGATCAAATAATCACGTTCGGTGTAGATTTCGCACACTGAAACCCTAACCCGCGAGTTGGCCTTCCGCTCAATGTTCCCGCAAAACTTATGCATAAATGTGAAACTAAAACATCGAACCCCGACATATAAATGCGAAGGAATGGCAATTAATTTCATAAATTATCAATATGTTAACTTTGTATACTCCGAAATTAAGATACAAATTGCTGTGAGAAAATTAACAATTGGACTCCCCAATGATTCATATTTGGCTTGAGATGATAAGGAATCCATAACCCTTGATGCTCCACATAATCTATGCAAGAAATTATGATTTCGTGAGGATCTAAACTTTTGAAGAATATGAAAATATGCTTATGAAAAGAAAATCTATGGATGGAGAAAATTCTATAACTAAGTGATGGGCCTAAGAATTTCTGGCTTATAAATAATTCTCTAACAGAGTGGGAACGAAGAAATTTGTATTTAATAACAGAATTCCCTGATGAATGAAGGGACTAAGAATTTGGATCAAAATTTATGGATACCAAATTTCGACATGTTAGTAATATTGCACTGGAAACTCCATGATTACTCTAGTCGTATATCCTGGCCGTGTTAGGTAACGGGTAAAAGTTTTTGGTATGCCTTGGTATGTTATAATGGAAGGTCGTAGTCTGTTCTGAAACTGGTTGCAACTGGACCACCGCAGCTGATTGGCCCCATCTATAGGGATGTTTATGTAGACAACCCACCTATGGGCCTTTAATAGGAGAAGATGGCTTTGAATTGTGTAGGAGTAAACATAATCTAGGTTGCGATCGTCCACTCCTTTGTTAGTGAGGCATACTGACCTTGATCCCCAAATATGAAACAAGTCTCAAACAAAAATATGAAAAATTACGAACAGGAACAAGGAATTGAGGAACACTTTACGAAAATATACTTGTACTCTTGACGGACATTTTCTTATATGCCTCTTATTCCTTCCCGCACGCATTAATATGTCCTTAACATAAAAAATCTCTCATATATCTTATTTTATTGTACATTACTGAGTTTTAACTCACGCCTTACTATTTATTATCTCACCAAATCATCAGTATGAGTTCCTGCCATACGAGGAGTAGAGGAGACAGCACCTAGTTTAGGCACAGAGATGATATTTTAATTTTGCTTGAAGAATTGTATTATATATTTTTGGCTTAAAGGATTATTTTTTGGGGAACCATGTACGAAATTGTTATCTTTTGATTATACACTAGTAAATGAGATGATCAGTTAGATTATTATGTGGTAGATCCTTAATTTGCTTCCGCAGGATATTGAAGAAGACTCTAAGGCATAGTGGCATCTCACTGTTCAACAAGGATTCCGAATGATATGTGTTGATGTAGCTTATGTGTTGTGGATTATGGTTTTGGATCCTGTGTTGGTATTTTTGGAAAAAAATCTTATGTATTGCAGAAAAATTACATATTTTGTATTCAATCGATATCTATATTACAGTCAGAACTGTGCTAGATTTTTGACTGATAATACAAAACGCCACATTCTATCTTAAATTTGCACGAGTATCATATCAGGGACGGCTAAAATGCAAACATTCTACCCAAAGTACGCACAACAACCTACGGGTATGCATTAGGCACACCTCTTTTGCCTCAAATATATACATAAGTGGAAACAAGCGTCTATCAGGTGTTGAGCCTTATTCCTTATAATTTAAATTTTTTCTCAAAATTTTAATATATAATTATTTTTTAAATTAATTTAAAAATTATATTAATAATACCATAATTCATAAATAAAAATCGGACATTACAAATCACTTTTCGAATTATCATATATATTTAGCATGAGTTTCACTTCATTTATAGCCACATAGCAATCTATTTATATTCACCTAATTCAAACTTTTTTAAATAATATTTACAAAAGGTAAAAAAATTCTATCTTTTGCTTTAAAAATAGAAAATTATACACACTATAAAGTTTATACCTTAGAATAGAGAAAACATATATTTTTTATTTTGACTTTTATAGATATGGGTTCAAATTTAATAAATTAAATGAATGTAAATTTTATATTTAAGAAAGATATATGAAACGATTGCACATTAGTTATAAATAAACTATTTTCATATGGGATTCGGTAGCACCAGTCTAGATGATTCAATTGCTAGCAATTGAATTTTTCATAATTTACAAAATCAAAGAAAGGTGTTAGGACAATCCCATCACCATGATCCAATGGTTCTCTCTTGATCAAAGTCACAAGGGACAACAAATATGTACATGATCAAACACATAAGCTTTACAAGCAATTTTATGTAATTTTTTTTTTTCAACTAAAGAAAATTACAAAACGTTTCTGCAAAAATTATCTCTATTAGATTTGAGATTTGGTTTCAAATAATCATTTTAAACCGATTTATTTATAAAATATTTAATTATATAGTATAATATGAATATATAAAGTATAGTTAGGAATAATAATAGCATAATAGAAATGTGAATGACTGATAGTATATTCTTTATGAGATTAAGAACAACTTATCCAAAATTAATGAAAAAATAAAGTATAAATCAGATCTCAAATACATAGGATAATATTTTTTTTTTCTTTTTTCTCTCTTTGTTTGGCATCTCTTTTATTTTTAAATAGCTCCCTTAGATCATTTTCAACCTAAAAATTGGTTCTCTTTTATAGTCACATTTAGCATTCGAATTCTACCAATAATATTATAAGTTGTTCGAACTGTTGATCAAATAGCCAAAAAAATAAATCTAAAAATTTAGCATTTAAAATTGCCGTTCGAATGAAGTTACATTACATTAAAAATAGTGCATAATTGACATAATAATCTAAAAAAGAAAAAAGATCCAAAGTCTAATAAAAGTTACACCATCCATAAATAAAGGGGGAAAAGGAAATGAACAGTTGTACACGAGACTAATGACTATAAAATATAAATATGGTGAGAGTAACTTAAAGTCATTTTAAAAAGCTGAAGAGACAGCTAGCAACTTGTTTTTGGGGTTACTAAATAGGAGTT
>JAOVVI020001356.1:0-24758 GCA_028571085.2 Nepenthes alata
AATCCTCGTGCTGCTTGGAACTTTGACCTTTTAGATAAGTCCGCGGACTTATCTTGGTTGATGATGGTTCTCGGGCTCTGAAGCTCTCAGACATTAGTGCACTGCTATTCCGAGATCTTCTCTCGGACTGCTGTGAACATTCTCGGACTCCTATACACTTATCTTCCCGGGTCAAGTACTTATCCTTTTACCCGTTGGATTGGGGACCCTGGGTACTGAACCCAACATAAATATTTATAATATGATAATTCATGATAACACAATCTTGATAAATATTAAAAAAATAATATAAAAGTAAAAAAATCTTGTCAACTCTCAACATAAAAATTACTAGACTCTAATATCTCCTCAATCTGAAGTATCCACAACAAACATACAATCTTCATTATCTCACTACTTATACCCTTTACTTTTGACTCAAGAAAAAGTAAGGATAACCCAAATAGTTAACACGTGAATATAATTAAATTCAAAACTAAGATTTAACAATATACTATTAAATTACCCATTGTATAGTTTAAAAGCAATGAACATGAGGATAAAAATGCGTCAATTTTAGGTATAAATGAACAGCCCAACAATTATTCTTCTCCACTGCCAAAAACTGAAATGGCATATTGCAATGTCTGCGCATAATAACTTCAACTTTGGTGCTCGATTACCGATGCCTCGAAAATTAAAATCGCATTCCCTCAACAAATAATTATACTACACATACCATATTGTAATAATGGTAACTTTATTAGAATAAATACATTTATATAACATATAAACAGTTGCCTCAAAAATAGTTTGGAGCTAGATTTTTCCTCCATAGAAGCACTGTTTATCATCTCCTTCCATGAGCAGTACTGTTCATGCAAAAGGGATCAATAATTATAGAGAAGATTAAGAGTAAATTTCACTTGCCTGATTTTCATATATTCCTCAGCATTTTACAGCAGCATGGAAGTTAATCAACAATGGCAGCCGTGTAGCAGTAACAGATTGTTCTGATGCCTAAGTTCGGAAAATATAGCCAGTAGAAATAGTGTGAAGGTCACCGGTTATAAGCTTGTGACAGGCATCGAGAGCCGAGCCTGTGAGTGGTGTGAGTTATGAAAAGAGTGTCCGAGAAAAAGAGTTTTTCAAGGGGTGTTATATACGAACTATGCTTAAGGTTATGTACCTTTGCTGGATTACCTTTATGATGCCTTTTACTTGTCTCAAATGATTTAATGCCCCTGGTTAACTGTGGGTGACTATTCAGATTTAGGTGCATTGATTAAGCTATGATCAGGATGATGAAATGGAAGAGGTTGTTGGTCCTATGCTCAGCCTACCGTATGAGACCAGGAAAAATAGTAAGTATTTGAGGTCAGGTTGGCTGGCTGTATCTGTGGTGAGAATTGAGGAGTCAGGGGTCCTGCTTCGCAAACCGGTAAAGTAGGATCCTCCTTCTCTATTTCAAGCAGTCGAATTTTACCCATGTTTGAAACTGACTTATCGGATTAATTCATATTATAAAAAAAATTATAACAAATTGGAGCGGTCGGTTTCAGGTGAGAGTAAAATCTGACCGCCCAAAATAAAGAAGAAGGATCCCGCTTTGCCCGTACGTGAGTATCATCCTTGGACTTAGGAATTGAGTAGGGGCTCGGATTTTAGATGGTTCGAGTTGATGCTGAAATGGGTTTCCACTAAAACTAAGATGGGTTGACCACCATTTTGTGGAAGGCCACTTCAAGATTTTAGAGAACCCCATGAAATGTGTCTACTGAAAGTTTAGTGCTGTGGGATTTTTGAGGATAAGCTAAAAAGAGGTTAATCGATCTATATTTTTTAGAAATAAGATGTGTAGCCAATGGACTATGTTAGCAAGCCCACATAAGAATTGATAACTAGATAAAATGTTTTGTTATATGACAATCTTCCGGCGGTGTTCTAGGGCGTTTTTTAAAAGCTGTATGGGACATAAAATTTCTATTTTTACTTTTATAAATTTACTGTTCAAACTAAACTTTTAACAGTATTAAAGCGCTTTTAAGTGAAACTATATCAGTAAATTTATATAAAAATTGATTGATATTAGGTTAAATAAAAGTGCCTCAGTGATGTCCATTTGGGTCCCCGAAGCATTTCTCAAAAGCTACATAGGTGTGTGGGTACTAAAATTGAGTGCAGTTTGTTAGGCAAAAGGTTCCTTTCATTTTTTAGTATTCTAAGCAAAATTCTATTTTATCATGCTTCTGTTTAGTTTAGTTTAATTTAATATTATGTAATGAAATAAGGTACATATAATAGAAAAAATAGCTTATTTTCTATGTTACCTCCTGTTAAATCTTACTTCATTGCACACGCATATAACATAATGCTAATAAATTAAAAACACAATATGAAATTGCCATTTTTTCTATTGTGCTTCATATTAAAATATGCAGCCTTATCTTATGGTAATGTTCCCCTATTTTGCCTTGCCTTAAAGTCGGACTGATTAATTGAATTGTCTAATTACTTTGATTTTTTAATAATATAGTCAATATATACTAATATTAGAAAAGATAACAAAAAATTAGACACAATCAAATTTGTAAGTTGCATAATCCCACATGTTAAAATAATCCGACCGGCCTTACTCATATCTTGATTTTTTTTTTGGCTTTGGCAAGCTTGGTTTTAATGTTTTAAATAAATATTAGTTTCTTTATAAAAAGAAATTACCTCATCAAGTCATATTTTATGTAAACAACTTTTAATGATATTATTCTCTAAATACTATATTTTTATAATATTTTGTGTCAAGGTACATTTTATGTGATTGTATATTTTTAAATAAAAATATTTAAAAAATAAAAAATATCAATGCCTTACTTAAACCAGCATAATTTTAATTATAGATGGAGAACATTATAATTTTTATCCCAAGTAACCATACTTTACCCTACCTAAATTGACTTAACAGTCATACTATTTTTTTATTCAAACCCAACTCAAACTCAATTTTGATGTATTTAGCTAATCACATAGGAGGTCAAGCTGACATGGATTATATGAGATTAGCCTACAAATCACCTTTTCAGATTTTTTTTTTAAATTTTAAATATATAAAAAAATCATCCATCTATAATTCCTTTTACAATCAATTTTTTCACATATACATAGGAAGGAGTGGAACTTTTTTTTTTAAATTTTGTCATTTTTCATTTTCACCCTGTATTATAAAAATAATACATCTAGTTTTTCTTCTTCTTCTTCTTCTTTTTGAGGGGGAGGTGGGGGAGATGGGCCCAGGACACTTGCTAGAAACAGCATGTCTTCAGATAAAATCATAAGAGGTCAAGAAACATACTCAAGAGGACAAAGGAAGTACTATACAATAATCAATATTCAGTACTCTTTCTCTTTCAATATTCAGTTATTAACATCTACAAGGTATAATGTACATCAAATTCAATGCCAAACAAGCAAGCAGCGATCTGGGCCAGTAGCAAAGAATAAATATGCTACATAAGCATACACCTATGAAAAATATTAAGCATTTATAAGTTACTAGTTAAACGATGAAGCCGAAAGAATACAAATAAAAGCAAAATATTAAAGTAAAATAAAAAGAAAGAAAGAAAAACTAAAAGCAGCAGCAACAATGTCACACAGTCCTTCCAGTGGCACTGGGAGTGTGATTTACTGGCAGCTTTGATTTCGCCATATCAACAAGGTCTCCGAATAGCTTATCCTCTGCCTTTGAGGGCTGCTTCATAGGTGGAATGTATGATGAATACGATACCGCACTCGCATCCTCCCTGTACATCCTATTCCCGAGCACCTGAAGATCTTGCCGTTGGCCGTAGCTGTAGCTGTAGTCGTAGCCTGCTATTTGGTTGCCATACATCTGTGAAGGGTACATAGAAGTCATTTGGCCAGCTTGCACTTGCATTGCCGGAGGCTGTGGATACATGCCGCTGCCCATCATACCCATCATCTGCCCTCCCTGCGGGATAGGCTGCGGATACATGCTGCCCCTCTGATTGCTCTGAGTGTTGTTGATCATCGCAAGTTGAGCGGCAGTGATTGGCTGCATGATCATACCCACAATGCGGTCATTTCTGTCCAGTTGAGGTCCAAGTTGCAGTGATTGTGGGTCAACCGTCGAAGCAACTTGCATGGGCTGGTTATATCGAGCGGCGAATTGCGGGCTATTGTCCTGCTGAGAATCCCACGGTGGGGGTGGTAAACCCCCACCATTTTGAGCCCCTGTCAAGGATGAATGAAATTAAGTGTTATTGCAACATAATCAAGTATCACAAAAAAGGGTAGGCCAAGATGCATATAGCCTGATCCCTAAATGTAAAGAAGTTGATTTGGTGGATTATACGCACTAGCCTAGGAAAAATAATACTCTTACCACAAATTTACAACAAATTCTATCAAAAAAAAAAATGTTGCGCTTGTTGAGTGATATCTTTTTTGTCATTTTTTTTTCTAATTGATTGAACCCACGTAATAGATATCATATCAGCTTTTTCGATAATATTATAGTAAACTTATAGTATGAATAGTGTTACCCTTAACTAAATACAGGTAAGCTCGCACAATGACCTTCAAAGTAGAATAACTATAGACTATATTGCCACTTTCTAGACACCCTTTGGATATCTTTTTTGGAATGGGGTCTATTTATTTATTTATTTTTATATAGATTTATTAGTAGAGATGAATGTAATACTATGTCAGCAAGGACATTTCCTAGACATTTCTCATAAATATATAGGAAATGGAGCTACTTCCTCTCTCAAAAGTCAGAGTAGAAATGGGGAAATATTTGCATATACTCTTGCTCCTAAAATGAAAGAATAAATAATAAAATAGCAGCATAGCCTGGAGATGATTGCCGCTGTTGTAAAGTAATCTGACCATTCCAGGAAGGAGAAGAAGCTTGTGGATACCCTGACTGCTCGTAATCATATCGGAATTCTCGAGATGTAGGGTATGCTTGCCCAGCATGGAAAACAAGTTGAGGATTTAAGGAGCTTGGGACATTGCTGCCAAGAGGAAACATATCAACAACAGCCAAAGCGTTTTGTTCGGAAGCGACTGGACTTGAAGGCTGTGGCACGGACACAGGGACCAGAGCTAGTGTGTTCTGTGCAGCAGGGGAGTTGTAATCATCACCACTCAAAAGATCACCGCTTAAAAGGTCTATTTTAGGAACTTCCTTGGCACTTGTAGGACCATTGAAAGCATGGGGTGCTGGATGCGGTAGAGCACTTGCATCTGAGGCAGATCTGCAAAAGATATAATTAAATTTAGAACTCAGGGCCAAAATTTCAGTTTCTATTAGATTGTCTCCGATTTGAATTTATTGCCCACATAAAATAGGCTAAACTCCTTCCTAAAACAGCAGTCAGGTGTACAAATTCCCACTATAGTTGGGTCAATTGTACATAGTCTTACTTTATACTATATAATAGGCCATTTCTACAACTCAAACTCGTGGCATCAGGCTACGTAGCAATAACTCTACTGTTATACCGAGATTTCCATGGGCAAAAACCCTTCCCAAAATGAAAATATATTTAAGAAAAAAGGCAACCAACTTCAATCTCTTCAAATAAAAATCAGACCATATTCATTACATAAAACATACAAGCTTTTCTCGGGTTTCCAAGGAATCATTTCAATTTCACAAAATTTGTGTCAAAAACCAAATGCAACGGTTCTTGTAAACTGCTTTATGGTAAACTATCCCCCAAAAAATTCATATAAGTTAATAAAATTCATCAACCCTCATAAACTAAGATTTTATTATAAGATAAATCTTCGAAGGAGACTATTAGATGAGATGACGTCCATCCATTTATCCTTGTGTGAGCCCATTAATACATATGTATGAATGAGACTTCGTGTCACCTGAGGGCATCACACGGCATTCCCTAACACTACTCTAATTACAAATTCATAAACCAGTGCCAAGGAAACATAATAGGCTTCAGTCAGAACAATTGGTATTAACCCTAATGATAGACAACTGCATTACCAAGAAATATGCATTTGATATAAGCTAATAAAATTCATCAGCCGTTAGAGACTAAAAATTTATTACAAGAGAAATATTCGGATAATATGGCATTCATCTATTAATTTATCATTGTATGGATCCATTAGTGTGCATATATGAACAGGATGTCACATCATCCAAGTGTGTTTAAAGGATGGTCCCCAAACACCACTCTTATTACAAATTCATGAATTAGTGCCAATGAAGCATAATAGGCTTCATTGAGAATTATTTGTACTAACCCTCATAATAAACAATAGCATTACCAAGAGATAGACAACAAGATGCATGTTAATTTGTGCCTCACAATTTTAAGTATGAAGTCAACTCCAAATAAAGCACAGAAGATCATATCAAGTGAATACTTCTCAAATATGCTTCCAGGAAAAAAAGAGTAACAAAAGTACACATCTTTAGCCCATATATAAGACATATATACTCAGAGAAAATACCTCCCATTAGCCTGTTTACTGCTTTCTCCTTTGTCTACTAGAGTACCATCCACATCTACAAGAGCTTGAACAGATTCGGGCTTTGGTTTCACCGGATGGACAGCAGTTCCTGAAGCAATAGCTTCATGCTTTGCAAGTAGGCGCTGTAAGTCGTCGTTCAAAGCTAGTCCTTGGCTGAGCAGTGACTCATCCCTGAAATAGGAATACGATCCCCATAGATACCAGTCACCCGATTTCAAAAACATCTATAGGATCAGTTGACAGGATTTAATTATGTTCTCATCCAACTACCCCCATAGACATAACTGTGAACCAATCGGATGATGAACATCTTCATGACCTGTTTCAGGTTTGTTGGCCCTTTAATCAGGAGGAAATTCCCTTATGCTAGAAGCAAAACTAATATTAATATCATAAGCATACACACAACCAGCTTATAACAAGTCACCTCCACTCAGCCAATTTGAACTGCAAAGCAGAAGAAACAGCAGGTGAAAAGGCCCAACCGGCCATCCTATATTGTACTGTGAGCCAATATTCTTGATTTTGCTCGCTTGAATTGTTCAGATAAGCATCAACAGCAAGGGTAATCACCTTACCCCTTCAAAACACCAAAAACCTCTCCCTCCCCCAAACCTCCACCCCAAAAATATCCAATACAACTAAAGGATGAAAACTATGGGTGAAAACATCAATATTGGTCATGGCTATATTGATATTTGATATATCGAAAACAAAATTCAAAATAGGAAGCTAACAAGACTATATTAGTCGATATATCGTAATATTGTCGGGATATCAAAAAAAATCGGTACTTGAGGGACTGATACCGATATATATTAACCAATATTTACATCTATGATATTGAAAACCAAAAGGCCAGAAAACAAAACAAAAAGTGAAACCAGGTTCCCAAAAAAAGAAAAAGAAAAAAACCTTCATTCATGCTTAATGTAGCTTAGATATTCCATTCAAGACATTGTAACTATCTTGCCTCATATTTCGATTCTCCCTTCCCAGGCCATCAGCTGTCAGCATGTCCGTCCTACAGTTTTGATATGTCACCCTTACGACTAGCAAAGGATAGACCAAAGATTATGCTACCTTCATTGTTCTGGTGAAGTATCTACACTGTTCTATTGGAGTCTTTGAGTGAAAATGAAACGTCCACACCAGCAACCAAATGAGAAAATATCTCTTGCCTATTTCATGTTACCTAACAAGAATACAGGCCTATGCCTGACCCATTTCAATCTAAACCATCAACCCCAGCATAGTCATTTGTATTCTGCAAAATAATCAAATACTCAGCATAGATTCCATCCAGCATAAGATCATTTACTCCTCTAATACGACATGTATATATTTACACAATGTCTAAAAATTACTAAATCATTTGATTATAGTCCAAAATGCAGCTCAGCATGGTAATTTATTTGTGCAGATGAACACAAGAAATATACTGGAGTAAAGTTCAATCCAGCATGCCAACTGCCATTTACAAGTATCAACAGCCTCAGTCTTGCATTCACTCTCATATATGATTCAATGAAATCCTTGTTCATTTTTCTCTTACATTCGATGCAAGTGCATGCTGTATTTGGCAGGAAAAAATCAGAAATAAGAAGTTTCAATAGAAGCACGGAACAGCACTATGCTAGGAAACTGAAAAGTTGAAGAGTATTACTGTGGTGATAGTATAGTAGGCTTACGAAGTAGAGTTAACAAGGTGTACAACTCTTTGTTTGAATGTGCGGCATTGTCCCACCAAGTCCACTATAACCTCCTCCCTAAGGCTCTGAAAATAAAACCAGAAAAATATGCACGATAATCATAATCATACCAATTAACTAAGTTTCATCTTGCCCACCCACCTGCCCCATAAAAAAACCTACAAACCAACTATGCAACAATAGCTGAGTACACAAGGCTTTCATATTGTGGAATCTAAATACACAAAGGATCAATTAGCCATTGTAGGAAAAAAAAACAATTATAAATATAGAATGACACCATCACCACTTCAACAAGTCAAGTTGGTCCTGAAGTGTAGATCAATTGACATCAGATAATTAAAACACTTTAATGCAACACCATGTTTTGACATTACAATCTATTGGATTCTACTTCAATCAGATGCTTACTTAGAAAAGTTGGCATCACATCCAGTAAAAAAGGGACAAATACCTCTTTGTTCCCAGGATCTAATGCATTCAACATCTCAGCAAGAACATCCATAACGCCCCGTGCATTTTGGATTTCAGTCAAGCTGTCAAACAAGATAAATAGTTAATCCCAATATGCATAATTACTTGAATAATATAGGAAGCCACAAATGTGTATGTAAATGCATCGAGACTGGTCAAAGTGGGAGGAACTAGAAATATACCTCAAAGTGGGATACTCAGCCTCTGAGAACCGGTCAGTTGTTTCTTGACGATGATGCAAACCACGTACATTCTGAGGATAAGACGATAGAGGATGCGTTTGTGGTGGTGTGAATACAGGAGTTGTCCTTTCAGATCTTTGAGGGAATACTGCTCCAACACGCTGATAAATGCATAAAAAAGAATTTTAAGGGATAAAAACAATATTCATGACTAGGCAAGTCTAGCTTTGGCCTCCTCAAGATCATCTTGATGTCTCCGTAGTAGTACTAACATGTTCGAGTTTAGGCAAGCGCTAACTACCAGCTTGAACATCAACAAAGTTGAGCTCACACTTAAATCAACTATTCTGTTGAGCTCACTATTCAGAAGGATAGTTTTTAAAATCAACCAAGAATCTAATAAAAGTTCAACTAAAACCAAGTGAATAAGGCCATATCATCAGGTCTAACCAAGCGGATTACAAAGGATCCCACCACACGGACAGAGAGCACCTCTTCATAGAGAAGACAAGTGCTCTCACTTTGCTGGGAGATCAATGTTGGGTTTAAGGTTCCCACACGTGTTGACTGAGTCCCAAATCACCAGCAAGGAAAAAATATATTGAGATGCGCCTACTCTCAAGCAGCTCCTCCCATTTACATCAAAGAATATGAATATATATATGTATATATATATATTCATATATATATGCTCTTTTCTTCGCCAGTGTAGCTATATAAAATTTATTACTGTCTATAGAGAACTAAAGATTTTACAATTATAATACTATTGATATAGAATAAGCTAAAATATTGACTCCAGGAGGCCCAAGAGCCAATGAGCCAAACCTCCAAAATCATGTACTGATTTGGTAATATTTAAGTAGCCTGACCCCAACTCTGCCCCCAACATAGTCAAGTGTTAATCACTCACAAGTTGCCTCACGTAACTTACACCCTTAATGAGAACACAGGCGATAAAATACGTCCAGATTGAATGATATTAAAATGCTATACTCAATCACTGCCACATCAAGGTGAAAATTTGTGTGCCTCAAGGCAATTTATAAGAAAACCATGAACATACCAGCAACTCCTGATATGCAGCGTAGTACTGTGGGTATCTTGCCCTTGGTCCCCCAAAAGCTTCTTGCCAAGTATCTATAAGAATCAATATCTTCTCCTTAACACGATAATCAGGCTGCAAACAAACCAGTGAATACCATCATGAGCTGAAACTATGCAAAAAAAAAAAAAAAGATCTAAAATAGTGGCAGTTAAAGTTTATAACAAAATCTCTCACCTTCTTTTTGACTATTTTTACCATCTCGTGGAGAACATCTCTTTCTGCCACATGCATATGCACAATGTCCCCGCAATTTTTTATGATCGTTTCCAACAGCTACAATATTACAAGTTATAGCAAACAAAAAATTTACTCAGTCTTGATGACAAGAAGTATTCAAGACAGAAGCAACATACTCTAATAGCAATTGTGGCTATGTAAGGCGGGCAAGAGCTTCTGACCATGCTCCCAGCAGATCAAGTCCAGATAATCAGTCATAAATAACCTCAAATATTTTAGTCGTTATTTGAATTTAATGTCACAAAGCATGGCATTAAGGACCACTGTCACATAACAGTTTTGGAAAAGGCTGTTACAGAACAGGGAGTAACATAGTTTCACAGACATGATGGCCATTAAGTAACAGCCTGTACAATATACAGGTTAGATTCAATTCCAAGCAATTATTTTAGTAGCAAATTTCTCTCTTTTTAGCAACAAGCAAGAGAAACACACCTTGGCGTGATTTAAGCAAATTTTTTCTTCCAATCAAAAAATGTTCAAGGAATAAAAATATGGACCTTCTCTGTGCAGCAACAATAATAGAGTCTTGATTCCCACTACATGGGGAGATCCCACACTCCCTTACCATACAAACAAAGCTGCCCCTACACGGAGTACCACTATCATGAGTTTATAGTCAAATTCATGGAGATCTGTATGTTAGATTATGGAGTGAAATAGCGAGAAATTCTTTTTGCAGTTAGGATTGTTATGAAATACCATAAACATGCTCATTGCTTCTTAGAGACAACCTATTAAACTAGGCTAATAATATGTATAGAAAAATTACTGAGCTTTTTGGTTGAATCCCTTTATGCGTCAATACACCATACAATTTCGGAGAGAAAACCACTTGCTCACTGATTATGACAAATTCATCAGTGCCTTGATCCACATCTCTCTTTGCCAACTGGTGTTATGATTTCACGTGTGCATGCAATTTGCTTGCACATCTATATGCTCTATATATCCACTTTCCACTTTAACACTAGCAAACAGTCAAGAATCATGGCACTTTGATGACATAGTGAGCACATCAAAGGCTGCCTCAAGAACTTAGCCAGCACAGTTCAGTCACAAAACTAATTGCATGAGGCAGATGCCCTAAGTTTGGAGCTGTGGATGTTCTGTGGAAATACCACCTTTCTAAAATGTG
Organism: Nepenthes alata; assembly: GCA_028571085.2. Lineage (NCBI taxonomy): Eukaryota > Viridiplantae > Streptophyta > Magnoliopsida > Caryophyllales > Nepenthaceae > Nepenthes > Nepenthes alata. The sequence continues at coordinate 11,359 of JAOVVI020001356.1, forward strand.
CCCTGTCAACATATCAGATTTTATACTCATCAACTCATGTACACATTGGTTTTAGAGTTTGGAGCTGAGGTTCTCTCTTTCTCTCTCTCTCTCCCCCCTTCTAGTGAGGATTCTGTATAGATCACTTTCTTCACCAGCCCCCACAACATCATCTATAAGTTAATTTACTAGTTCAGTTTTGTCATTCATTCTCTTTCCACAGAGTGGGTTTTGAGTTTTATGTAAACTGAATAGATATCTTACTTTTGATTGAGATAGTCCTGTTTGATCTCCATAGTTGACAAAAGTTTCCTTGTTAAACAACGACGCACATCATACTAGGTGAGACTGAAGTTGATTTAAAAAAGAAAAAAAATAAGCATATTTCAACTGGTTGTGCAAGTGTTACCGTTATGCTCACAACTATAGGTTTTTCAAAAAAATACATTTTTAATTTAACAATATATAAATTTCAGAATTAATTCTCTTTTGTAATGAGCTAATTGGTCTATTCATATGAATTACTTTTGCTTAAATTTTGGACTTTTAATATCTTCCCATCCCTCCATCTCTTAGTTCTTCTGCCTTTCATTAGTCAAGGAATTGCAATTTCCTTCTACCATATCAAGGTGATACTCTACCATTGAGTTACATCCCTTCCTGTCCCATTGATAAATAGAACTGGTAAATACTCTACCATTGGTTGATGTTATTCGTGTTTTTTTCCTTTACTATTTTGATTCGGTTTGGGGGGGGGTGTGGGCTCCAAAGTTGATATTTTCAGCAATAATAATAGTTCTTACTGGTTAATTGCAAATTTCTAGATCCACCTTCATATACCTCTTCAAATTTAAAGACATTGTGTCCCCATGTTTTGTTCACATTTTTCATCTCATATTACCTAAAATTGTAATGAAACTAGTTGCACTCCAGAAATATAGAACCTTTCATCTTTTATTAGCAGCTTAAGTACCCATTTTTCAATGCTAACTAAAGTAAGAACCTACTAATTGCTTCAGCAAAATTTTACCCTCAATACTACAGCATCAAAACTCATAAAACCCTAGCCCACCACAAAACATCACAAACAGCATTAGAAGCTTTTTAAAGTTATATGTTCAAACCCACCATGAACATGAGACGTGGACTAGAAAGAATCCTTTCTTAACTTACATTAGCAATTGCTGATTGTTCTGTCAATCCTAAACTGATTGTCTTACTTTCCTTTTTGGGCTGTCTAATAAAGGTTGCACAAGTGATCTCTTTTCAAATAAATTTTTTTTTTTTTTGGTTTTACACCAGTAAGAAGAATTGGAATAAAAAACAGACTTCATCAAATAGACATGTGCAGTACATACAGACCAGAAGTCAATCGGAAAAATTGAAAATTAAAGAATTCCAATAAGCAAGCCTTCAACACAGCTATTGAAAGGAATCTTGATTGGTGGATACGAAGGGGAAAAGCAATGAAAATACCACCTGCTTAGACTAGAATCACCACTGTACAACCCCCCTCCCCCACCCAAAAAAACATAAAACACAAAAGGAACAACACAAAGCAACAAAAACTCAATCAAGTAGAAGGGGAAGATGAATAGGACTGCTCCATAGGAGAAAAACACAGCTTTTTTCTATCCAGCCAAACACATTGATCAAACATAGCAACCTTCCAAAGAAGCTTATAATCGTCACTCTAAAGTCTCAATTTTTCATTTAAAGCTTCTCCCCAGAAAAAAAAAAAGTAAATATAACACTTGTCAATTAAAAGTTGGGCCAATGCATGTCACTTCCCGCATGGGCTCAGAGAGTCAAATAGCCTTAAACCTATAATATTGCAAAAAAACTATTTCCATGGTTAGAACCTATTACTTCCATGTCACAATACTTATCAGCTATACCTACATATATCAAACTAGATAAACAAAGTTGAGAAACCTTTTATTGATTGTTATTGGAAAAAGGAAATCTTGCAAAAAAAACATTATGCAACACTTGCACTTCAACCAGCAACAACAGCACTCTTATTGGGAAGGAGTACATGCATATCTAAGCAAAACGATCAACTAAGCTCCCAATAACATTCCTGACACATGGTTGGTAGAAGTAGACCAATCAAACAACTAATCAGCTTTAAAAATCTTGATATGGATGAACTAATTGAACACAACAACATGCGTGATAGGTGAAAGTTTTAGGAAGAAAATTCCTACTTACAACATTGACTCCCAAACATAAATTCTTGAACACTAAATGGGCAAGATTGGTGGAGCCCAACCGAATGATCAGTAATCCATTTGATTTTGTTACTGAGAGGAAAAAGTCTTTGCTTTAACTACAAACGATAAACTTATATTTGCTAAGCATCAAATAGGAAAAAGTGGCCCATTGCATGAGATTGCTCAAATTGCAAGATTTGGGAAGGTTTACACAATCTTAGTTTTACAGTGCAAAGAGATTAAATCTATATTTTAAACTTGTAACCTGAAAACACAATGGAGCAATCTTACTTTTGGGAAAAGTCTCAAAATGTCATATAGAAAAATATCAGAACAAATAAATAACTCACAAGCCACAACATATATAGGAGATTTACACCAACAAATATAAATAACAGACAGAAACTTTCTTTGACTATATAAGGAACTCACCGTTAGAGCAAGAAGTTGAACCTTTGAATTCTTGCTTCCGATGCGCTTTTTTATGCCTTTCACGACATCCTTGGCTTGCCTAATTAGCCAAAATAAGACTCAGAAGAACCCTACATACTAATTTAATTTCAAATGCTAAAAAAGAATTCAGCTAAAAATAGCATATAACATAAAAAATATGCAGGTTACAACAACAAAAATAGGAGCACAAAGAATAAATGAATAAGAAAACAAAGTAAGAAGAAGCAATAAACTGATTTCAGAGAAAGAGAAACTAGATAGTCCCACAAAACTTGGATATCCATTTTGACACAAATTTGAGGGTAAAGAGAAAGTCTGAGTCAAAGCATTGGTAGATGAAATCACACCACACATGTTCATCAATCCTCACCTGCATATCAATCATGATATCTAGAATGTCCAATAAGGCTTAACGTAAGAGACAAGCACCCAACAATTTGACAACCACAAGACCAAAATTCAAAGGCCAAGTAGCTGCTTCTTTTGCATTTCTAATGACATGCAGCAATCTCCCTTTTGTCATAACCAATAAAATCCAACAAGAACAAACTAATCCTTTCCCATGAAATAGGGCTGTCTATATGCCATCATTCAACTCTATATAAGTTGTTTCCTTTGCTAGTTTCAAACATGCAAAATCATGCTTTATTGTTTCCTTCAAAAAAATTCTTTGGTTTGCATCTACCCATTATAAGAAACGTGTTTCATCCCCTCATTTCTCCTTACAGATGCATTATTTGGTCTATATCACATAACCAACTCAAGCACGGATCTCACATTGTCTTCCATTAGTGCCACTCTCCAGCTCTCTTGTACATCATCATTATAGATCATATCCCCCTTTGCATGACTACACATTGATTTCCATCTTCTTCTTCGCCATTTTTGTGCATATCGCTACTTAACAACCCAACACTTTACCCCATTCAACATAGCCAGCCTGGTAGCATCTGCCTCTAAGTTTAAGCCATATTTTCTAATGACACACACCACCTAATATACTTCTTTAATAGAATTGCTTTAATGATAAGCCTCTTTGGTCATTTTCTGTCCCTCTCCTAACTCTACTCAAATTAAACTTCCATTCTATGCATTAGGTCTTTCTTCTGATAATTCTTAAACTTTTGGCTCCCAAAGTCTTCCTCTGGAGGCCCAACTTAGCATTAACTCCAACTTTCCATATAATAACTATAACCAACAAAATCAATCATAATAGAAGTACCAATAAGGTACTAACAGGTTTGGGTATCCCATGTACCACCTATTTGAAATTTGTATCAATGGAAAAATTAATAACAATAAGGTGTCCACAAGCCAAAGATTCTACCTGGAAGTAGCCAGTAACTGCCAATCACACAAAGTATTGGATAGTATTACATTGGCTTTTATTTTACCAAAGGCTTGGACTTCAAGAAACATTGGTATACAACAAACCTTCCCATTCCTGCAGCTGATATTCATAAAGCAAACCAATGATCCAAATTCCATGAAAAACAACAGAAATATTTGGAGTCCCAAAATTTAGAAGTATCCAACCACAACATGCCTGCTATGGAAAATTTCAAATAAAAAGTCACAAATTTGTGAAAATATGAGTATTTGAAGCTTGTGCCATCCATGCTTAAGAATAACCTAATAACGATAGCTGAGACATGTTGCAAATTCAGCCACTAGAACATCAAACAAATTGAATTGTTGCAAGGCTAATACAAAAGGTGATAGAGATGCTCAAACCAGTAGCACACTTATATAGACTCATCATTGCTATACTTGGACTCTCATCGCAGTAGTCCATAATAACTCTAGGTAGGCATTAATCCCTAGCACCACATCCTTTACTTCAGACACGAATCCGGTCTTGGTTTCCTCACCATTTCCAATCCTAAGGGTAATCTTATGGTTAGGTCTATTTTTAGTGTTGGAAATTTCATGACAATGTGTTGTTCATTATTCCTAAGGTGTCCTTGGTTATTCTCTTTGGGTGTGTGAGCTCCGTGATCCTTTTTGGTCAAGTGAAATAATATTGTAGTAGTAAGCACGAGTTTAGCTTGATATTGGCTCTTGCTAGAATTTTTCAATGAAGCTCACAATGAAAGTTGAGAGATATCAACAAAAATTTATCTCATGCCAAAAATTTTCAGAAATAGTTAGCACAACTTTGGTGAGATATCAGCTAGAGTCAAAAATATTTACCAGCCCACTTCCTACTATATTAAATTGTTTTGACTAGGAAGTTACTTATTTGACCGAAAAGTTTCAACATGTGGAGGGAGTCAACTTTGAGATAAGAGGGGTAGATAATGATCAATTTCCTCTTATTTACAGAGAGCCCTGTGAGGGGCCCAAATTTTCAATGCTCATGGAGAGCACTAGTTGGAAAACCACAGACCATTTGAGAGATTTTTATATTTACATTTAATGATGCATTTGTGAAAGTTTTCAAAAATCTCACCACAACCTTTGAACACATTATTTGTCCTATAATCCTATTCGAACGAGATCGATACCAGCTGATCAACTATGGTTAAGATCCTAAAACAACATAGAAGTACAAATTATCCAAATATTTGATACACGTAAAGAATAAATGGTTTTGTTGCAACAAAGAGTCATTTATCAAACACGACCATCATTACCAATATCAATAACACAAACGGAAAAAAAATAAAATTATACAAATATTGGTCAAAAAAAAAACTTCAAGAAAGAAATAAACAATTATTGAGAAAGCACTTTGAGCTTCTCAAGCTAATAAAAAGTAAATTTACTGATGATAATCAACTTACAGCCCACATATATAAACGTACTAATTCATAGCCGACTTACTCCTCTCTATTAACTCTTATCAAAGAACTCTTCGAATTTGCTACCGACAACAAAATCAAATGTCTTCCAACCTTCTCATGAACTTCACTTTACCCACGAATCTCCAACACTTCTATAACTCCAATGTTGATGATAATCACAAAACCTTGAAGGTTTACAAGCTAGAAGAAATGTTTAAAATGTTTTGGAGATTTTGGGAACAAGATAACCTAAGCTTTTCTATCTCTCAAATAAATGGCATTTTCTCTTTGAATAATCTCTCCTCTCATAATGTTCCACACTCCTTAGGTAAAGGAATCAAAAGAGGCATTAGGTTAAGAGAAGAAATGATACAGATATAGTGGATATAGAAAAATCAGGGTTTAAAATGCAAGGGAACAAAATCGGTTTAGTAGCGTAAGAATGGTAGCTCAAACAACATATCGAGCGCACATCAACAATTGAATGCCAACAAAGGTCACAAACCAAAGTTTTTGGAAAATAGCATTTGGTTTGCAATCCAAACAAAACAAGAAGGAGCAATAGCGTTTGAACGTCAATTTGAATGCCACAATAAAAAGTTTCTAGAAAATAGTGTTCACTTTATTATTCAAACGAGACAACATTCGAACTATAGGTTGAACGCCAACAGCAAGAACATTAATTTGAGCATTAATTTCCACCACGGTTTGATCCATCATAAACGAGCTTGTTTAGAGTCCCATAAGAGCACTAACTAATAAAAAATATCCAAATACAACTCAACTAAGGCAACCATTTTGTTAGAAAAAATTGGCTAATACAACAAGCCTAACAGTACAGAGTTTTGATGTGTAGCCGTACATAGAATTAAAACTTTTTCAATTGGAATAATCAGTTTGAAAATTCATTAGTCATTGAAGAAATACCCCAAAAACTTGAATCCATGGCTTCGAGGTGCTAATCCAAAGTGAGATCTTCAATAGAAATTATGCGTAAGAGGAAGTCAGCTAATGAGTCTACTACATCTTTACTTATTGAAAAATAAGTTGACAATATAATTGATTTGTCTTTTATTGTCTTGAGAAGCTAAAACAATTTTTTTCCAAACGGAATGGTTCTTAAGTTTCCTTTTGTCAATAAGATCATTTGCCAAAGTGGATCTAATCCCAAATTTTCACTAATGATTCACTAGCATTACCTTCACCATTTACAGAATCTGAATTTGGGCTTCAGATAGTATTTGTCAATGGCCAAAGTTGGAATTGGAGAATATCAATGAAAGTAGTGTAAAGCATTGAACCAAATGGCCAAAACATTCTTGTCAACCACTAAAAAAATACCAATTTTAAATTTCAACTAGTGTTGGGAATTTTTATCACAATTCTTTATGGGCATTTTCTAATCTTATAAGACTGATTGTGTATCGCTCAATCTATCAAGAAAAACTAGTAATCCAAAAACAGGAGTGATTGCAGATATTTAGTGTAGCCGCATCTTATTCACATTGGATTCCATAATTGTGGAAGAATAAAAGAATCATATGAATGTCCTGTTAGAGTATTTGATGGGCAGGACTCTCAACCAAATCATCCACATTGTCTAGGAACCTACTTTCAACACATAGCCAGCCAACAAAATTAAAAAAAAAAAAATCTTGGGACGTATTTGAGGATAGAAGGCCTTTCCTACATTCAACCAACCAATAGCTACAAATCCAAGTTCAGGATGGAGCAGGCCATTGTCATCAAAAATATTGAATGGCCTACGAGCTAGTATTATTGCTAATCTCACAGGAAATAATTGTTTCGATCAAGCTAGAGAGGAATTGAACATGAGAAACTAGCAATGGATGAATGAAGTTAATTAGGCAAAACGCCACAAATAGACAATTGGTGGGTGAAGAAGATGGTGAGGTACTTGTGTGTGGACATTGGACGGATTCGGGGGGCCAATCCTTCTCCCAGAGGGGTTGAATCTGTTAGGGGTCACTTCTGTGTGAAAGTCCTAATGGCCGGAGGATTTGGATTGAGTACGAGGACATTATGTGCTACTGAAATCCGCGGACTTGTGCGCTGAATGCTCGCAGACTATGCATAAGGAATTCCGGTCAACATGATATTGACCGGTTGAAGGTATGGGGATTTGCTCAGCATTACCCGTGGATCTCAGGAGGACAACTGGACGGTCAACGTGGGCGTTGACCGACTAAGTGAAGAAGACGGTCAACGTGGGCGTTGACCGGCCAAGTGAAGAAGATGGTCAACATGGGCATTGACCAGCAAAGTGAAGAAGACGGTCAACGGGGCGTTGACCGGCTGAGAATAGAAATGCTGAACATCCGTCTTCTCCAAATGGCGTGTAGTTAACCTTTCTGATTGGACAGTTAGGAAACGTCATTCTTAGAAAGACAACAAGTCATCTGCAGAGGCATGCACGCGCCGCCTACTGTCTGAAAGGCGTGTGCCCACCACTGCAGGTTTTGGGAGTTGTGCTCCAACCACCATACTGAGTTGGTGGTTGCTCATTTTGTTGAAGGAGTATATATATATATATATATATATAATACTTGAGCATTGTATGATATATCTGTAATAGATGAGAACAAGAGAGAGTGAAAAACTGTGAAGAAAAAAGAGAGCAGTGAGTGAAAAGACTAAGTGTTGGATTCTTTGTATTTCTCGTACTCTGTTCTTCAATTTTGTCTCTTAGGCTTGTGTAGCCTTGTGGTGTGTGTAATCAATCTCATATAGTGGATCCTCTTTTGTGAACTAAGTGTCCCGTGGGATTTTCCTTGATTGAGAAGGGTTTTTCACGTAAAATCTTGTGTGTTCAATTTTTCTTCTTCTTTCACTTTACTGTGTGAGTGTAATTTTGTGCATTCTGTCCGACCGCCCATTCTACGCCAGCAAGTGGTATCAGAGAGCACGGTTGAGAACTCCATCTGAATGGCGTCGTCGTCTTCAAAGAATTTGTCATTTAGTGTGGAGTAATTTAACGGGTAAGGTAACTTCATCATCTAGCAAGAGATGGCGAAGAACATCCTGACTCGAGAAGATACGGTGAAAGCATTGTGGAAGAAGAAAAGTCGAAGAACATAACGGAGGAAGAATGGCAAGACAAATGAGGTCTTACCAACTGTACTATAAAGCTATGTTTGGCAGACAACACGCTCCAAGAGGTCTGGGCGAAACTGAAAAGTTGGTACAAGTCCAAGTCCTTGACAACCAGGCTACACATGAAGAAGCAGTTCTATGGCCTGTGGTTGTCGAAAGGATGGAGCTTTGAGAAGCACTTGGACGAGTTAAATAGAATAGTAACGCAGATGTCGGCTCTTGACGAGGAGATCAAGGAGGAGGATAAGACGTTGGTATTGCTGGCTTCTCTGTCAGCTTCATATGACCATATCGTCACAACTTTATTGTTTGAGAAAAATACACTAAAGTTGGACGTGATCATTGCTTCCTTACTCATGAATAAGTCAAGGCGGTCATAAGGGGCCTCAACATCTTCGCATTTTGAGGTACTTGTGACCGAGTCTAAGGAAAGGAGTAGAGGACACAACCAGAAGCCTGGAGAGAAGGGACGCAACAAATCTCGGTCAATGTATCAAAACCTTAAATGTCGTCACTGTGGCAAGAATGGTCACATCAAGAAGCACTGTTTTAAAAGGAAGCGTGAAAATACAGAGGAGAAAGGAGAAAAAGGACGAGGAGAAGAAAAGTCTTCAGTCTCAGTGGTCACATGAGGCGATCTCTTGCTGACGTGTAAAGAGAATGTGGCAAGTCTAAGGACCATGAGTTCGGTTGGGTGGTTGATTCTGGTGCCTCGTTGCATATCACGTCCAAAAGGGGACTGTTCACATCCTACACTCCAAGAAATTTTAGAGTAATAAGGATGAAAAATGAATGAACATATCAAATCGTTGGCAACGGTGACGTTATACTGGTCACCAACAATGGGACGAAACTGCTGTTGAAAGATGTACGACATGTCCTTGACATCCAGTTGAGCATAATTTCAACCGGTTGGCTGAATGATGAAGGTTACTGCAATACCTTCTGTGAATGTGAGTGAAAACTGACCAGAGGGTCTCTAGTTGTGGTAAGAGAAAAGAAGTGCTCCGGCCTGTATGTAATGAAGGCGTGTGCAGTGGCGAGAGACGTGAGTGCCACTACCAGCAAGGAGTCCAAAGATCTATGGTATCGTAGGTTGGGCCACGTGAGTGAACACGGATTGTGTCATTTGGTCAGGAAGGTCCTTATCCCAAGAGTGGAAGAAGACGGACTGAGGACGTGTCCTCATTACATGGCTAGGAAGTAAAGGAGGGTCTCATTCCATAGAGACTCATCCTCTATAAGGGCTGAAGTACTCAACCTGGTTTATACATATATATGTGGGCCATTCAAAGAGAAGTCTTTTAGTGAAACCCAATACTTCGTATCCTTCATTGACAATTGTTCCAGAAAGCTATGGGTTTACCTATTGAAAACCAAGGATCAAATCTTCGGTAAATTTGAACAGTTTAATACTTTGGTGGAGCGTTAGACGGGAAGAAACTCAAGACCATCCGAAGTGACAACGAAGGTGAATACATTGGGACATTTGATACCTACTGCCGATCTCATGGCATTAGGCATCAGAAGATACCACCAAATACGCCACAGTTGAATGGAATGGCCAAGAGGATAAACTGCACACTTCTGGAGAGAGTGAGATGCATGCTTTCTGAAGCTAAGCTTCCTACATCCTTTTGGGCAAAAGCGTTGAAGACAGCAGCTTATGTCATTAATAGGTCGCCCAGAAAGCCACTGAATGGTGAAGTGTCGGAGAAAATATGGTCAGAAAATGAGCATCATTATAACCATCTACGAGTATTTAGATGTAAAACCTTTGTTCATATCCTAAAAGATGAAAGAACTAAGTTGGAGCCAAAGACGATGCAGTACGTCTTTCTAGGCTATGGGGAAGATGAACTGGGCTATAGATTTTATGACCCAACTGAGAGAAAACTTATCCGGTCAAGTGATGTAACATTTTTTGAGGATGAAACGATTGAAGACATTGGTAAAAAGGCCAAGCCTGATGTTGGCTGGACAGACAAAGTAAGTGTTGAAATTGTCCGTCAAATACCTTTTCAGGACGAGGACAATGTAGCCAAGGACAATAATGAGTCGGTTACAGCACCTGAGGAGGACAAAGATTAAGTCGTTCCTCATCTGAACGAGGAGTTTCCTGTTCGACGATCTTTGGAGAACAAACGGCGGTCCGTCCGTCTGCCATCTAGTGAATATGTCCTACTCACTGATGTCGGAGAGCCTGAAACTTTTGAAGATGCTATAAAGGATGTGAATAAGGAGAGATGGCTGGAAACCATGGAAGACGAAATAAGCTCTCTCAATGAAAATCATACTTTTGATTTGGCGGAACTGTCCAAGGAGAAGAGAGCTCTAAAGAATAAGTGGGTCTTTCGGTTGAAGACATCTAATGATACCATGCAACCGAGGTACAAGGCGCGACTAGTGGTAAAAGGTTTAATCAACGGAAATGGGTTGATTTTGCTGAGATTTTTGCCCCGGTGGTGAAAATGTCTTCCATCAGAGTTGTGCTAGGCTTGGCTGCTACTCGGAATCTGGAGGTGGAGCAGAGATGGATGTCCGGACAGCTTTCCTCCATGGTAAACTTGAAGAGAAAATTTACATAAAGCAGTTGGAAGGATTCAAGGTTTAGGGGAAGGAATGACTTGTTTGTCGTCTAAGGAAAAGCCTATATGAATTAAAACAGGCTCCTAGATAATGATACAAGAAGTTCGAGTCGATTATGATTAATCAGGGGTAACAGAAGACTACTTGTGACCACTGTGTATTTACACAGTTTTTTTCGAGGATAACTTTGTCATCCTTCTCCTTTATGTGGATGATATGTTGATCGTTGGAAGAAATGGTACTCCGATAAAGGAGTTGAGGGAGCAACTTGGAGAGTCATTTGCCATAAAGGACCTGGGGTCGATGAAACAGATTCTTGGCGTTAGAATTATTCATGAACGAGATGCAGGGACACTGTGGCTATCCCAAAAAGGCTACATTGAAAGGGTGCTCCAACGTTTCAATATGGACAAGTCCAAGCCTATAAGCACACCGCTGGAAAACCATCACAGATTGAGAAGTCACCAATGTCTGTCCTCGGATGCTGAGAAAGCATATCTGAAAGACATAACTCACTCATCAGCTATAAGAAGCTTGATGTACGCCTTCGTATGTACGAGGTCGGATATAGCACACGCAGTTGGCATCGTCAGCTGTTTTCTGTCAAACCCAGGAAGGGAGCATTAGCCCGCGGTCAAATGGATAATGAGATATATTTAAGAAACTTCCAAGATGTGCCTGTATCTTGGAAGTAACAAGCCTTAGTGGGATACTCGGATACTAATATGGTCGGAGACATTAACTTACGTAAGTCCACCTCAGGATACTTGGTGAAATTTGCTGGAGGTGCAGTTTCTTGACAGTCAAAACTGTAGAAGTGCATCGCCCTTTCCACTATTGAGATTGAGTATATTGTAATGACAGAAACTTGCAAAGAGATGTTGTGGATAAAGAAATTCATCCAAGAACTGAGCTTCAGACAGAAAAAGTATGAGATATTTTGTGATAGTGTCATATATCTTTGCAAGAACTCCTCATTCCATTTTAGATCGAAGCATATAGATGTTCGATACCATTGGGTGAGAGATATTATTGAAGCGGGTTTGCTGTCACTAGATAAGGTTGGGACTGAAGAAAATGACGCATATATGTTAACCAAGGTTTTACCGAAAGGTAAAAATAAAACTTGCTGCAGTTTGGCTAAGCTGATGGATCCTAATTTCCCACGGTCGTGAGAGAAAGTTTATTAGGGGTCACTCCCGTTTGGAAGTCCTAATGACCGAAGGAGTCAAGCGAAGTACGAGGACCTTGTGTGCTACTGAGATCTGCGGACTTATGCGTTGAATGTCCGTAGACTATACATAAAGAAATCCGGTCAACATGATGTTGACCGGCTGAAGACACAAGGATTTTCTCAGCATTACCCATGGATCTCAAGAGGACGACCGGATGGTCAATGTGGGCGTTGACCGGCCAAGTTAAGAAGACGGTCAATGTGGGCGTTGACTAGCCAAGTGAAGAAAACGGTCAACGTGGGCGTTGACTAGCCAAGTGAAGAAGACAGTCAACGGGGTATTAACCAGCTGAGAATAGAAATGTCGAATGGTTGTCTTCTCCAAATGGCGTGCAGTTGACCTTCTTGATTGGGCAGTTAGGAGACGTCATTCTTGGGAAGACAGCAAGTCATCTGCAGAGGCATGCATACGCCGCTTGCTACCCGATAGAGCGTGCGCCCACTGCTACAGGTTTTGGGAGTTGTGCTCCAACCACCATGCCGAGTTGGTGGTTACTCATTTTGCTGAAGGAGTATATATATATATATTATACTTGAGCATTGTATGATGTATCTGTAATAGATAAGAACAAGAGTGGGTGAAAAACTGTGTAGAAAAAAGAGAGCAGTGAGTGAAAAGACTAAGTGTTGGATTCATTGTATTTCTCGTACTCTGTTCTTCGATTTTGTTTTTTGGGTTTGTGTAGTCGTGTGGTGTGTGTAACCAATCTCATATAGTGGATCTTCTTTTGTGAATTAAGTGTCCCGTGATTTTTTCCTTAATTGAGAAAGATTTTCCACATAAAATCTTGTGTGTTTAATTCTTTTTCTTCTTCTTCCTTTACTTTACCGTGTGTGTGTGATTCTGTGTATTTTGTCCAACCACCCCTTCTGCACCAATAGAGTCAACCCTTCTCTTTGTCAGTCATCCGATTTTGATCGGAAAGCTAATAATTTTTGAATTTTTTTAAGAAAAATAAATTTTCTTTTTTCTTAAAAAAATTCAAAAACTTTCAACCATCAAATAAAAAGTAAACCGTTAACAAAGAG
>JAOVVI020001357.1:0-24752 GCA_028571085.2 Nepenthes alata
ACATGTAAATAACTCTTCCGTGCATATAACTTAAACTTTACTAATTCTTATTATAAAATCAGACTTAATAAACAAAAAGTAGTCTGGCAATCTTTAAGCATGAATCATGGGACAAAATTTCATATATAGAATATAACACATACACTGATCATAAAGTTCTTTCATAAACATGAGAAGGCAATCATCATAATATGCATTACATAGAAACATAGCAAAGAAGGGCATTAGAACCATAATACCAAAAGGATTTTAAACATGAATTAGTAAAAACATAGGGTACACTTGTCTGATCTAGGAATCCCTTATTCAAATTTGGCCTAAGACTCTTTTCCTCTCCTTTGTCTTCTTCTTCTTCTCCTTCGTGCTTTTCTTAGGTTTTTTTCTCCTTTTCTAACTCCCTAGTCTAGTATTTATAGGCAATAGGGTTGGTGAGATTAGGTGGGCATAAGTCACCCACTTGGTATTTCTTTTCCCACTCCAATCCCCCTTTCTAGAAAGTCATTGGAGTAGGTGGGAGTTGGTTAGATGTTTTTCTAACTCTCACTTTTATTCTCTAAGTCCTCAGTCTCTATGAATTTTCGGTCTCATTCCCAAACAACCTTAGCCTCTAACGACTTTGGTTGTTACTGTCTATATACAGACCATAATTTTATGGTTATTCTGGTTAACTATTCTAGTTCTGATCAACTTTTCTTAGCCGATTAACATATCGTGGCCGGTCAACAATTCTTAACCAGGCGTTTACTTATTTGGTCATTTTGCCATTAAAGCCGATCAACTACATGCCAAATTCGGTCAACTATTTATTTTTGCTGCAAATCTATTTTGGTCTATAATCTAGTCCGGTCGTATGATCTTTTCTTAACCGGTTTTTTTTCTAATACAGGCAACCATCTATTCTGGTCTAGTCAACTGATCAATCCGATCAACGATGAAATCTAGTCAACAACTATATCTGATCGGTCAACAATTCTTGACTGATCAGTCAGCATTTCTCAACTGGCCATTTATCTATCTCGGCCAATTTTCCTATTAAGGTCGCGAAAGACTAAGTCCTAGGAATCTGATCCTTACAATTAGTTTACCCTTGATGTTTGAGAGATGTTATGTTAGCTATTGAAGTTTCATGTTATTGTAGTGTTTGATTTTTTGAGACAAGCACACTAGACCATGTTTGTAGACTAAGCTTGGGGGAACCACGGTGATGGTATTAGAATGTGACATTTTAGATTTCAACATGATTGCCAAGTTTTGATTGTTTCACCGGATCTGAATCATCGTATGAACCATATTCTTTTATCAAAATTAGCACTTCAATCGATATTATTTTTTATGAATGATTGAAGCGATCTGAATTTCTTAATTTGATGTTCATAAGATTGAGATCTTTGTTGGTATTTACAATTTAGTTAATCTACATACTAATATTTGAATTTTACTTAAGGCTATTAATTAGTAATTTGAAACTCTAAATAAAATATTTATTAGCATCTTAATTATAAAATTTTTATTTTCAAGGCTCACCAATACTGGAGATATACGTGAACACATCTTTTAAATGAGGTATATGAAAATTCTTGAGATTAACATATGTGAGTCTTTCTTCATACATTACATTATGTACACTTCCACAATAATGTGTCTTTTAAAATATTTTACAACACACAAAAACAAATGATTCATTATTGAACTTATGGCCATGCATTTTTATGAGAAAGAATTATAATAAAATTGTGTGAAAGCATCTTTATAATAACATCAAAAAAAAAAGTCCAAATCAATTAAATAAAAAAAGTAAAATACCGGGAAAAAATCTAGTTGTTTCTTCTATAAAAAAAGAAATATAAAAATTGTGACAAACTTTAGTAATTATTTAGAAAGAAGGATAAATCAATCTTATTTACTTATTATGAATCTAATATAATTAATATTACAAATATTATATGATAGATTGAATCTAAAGCTATAATTTATAGTTCAATTATTTGCAAGGATTGCAAAATCTATGGACGCTAGCGGGAAGTGATCGAAGCATCTATCTATAAATAAAATGCTTTCACATGTAAATATAATTAGGATAAATAATTTTATTTTGAATAGTAATTTTGTTTTAAATTTAGAAAAGCTTTTTATATTCCAAGTTTTTTTAAAAATTTTACCCTTTAGATATTCTTTTATATTGTTTTTAATAAGGTTTTTTTTTTTTAGTCTGATCTTGTTAAGGGTGATATATTATTTGATGACCTTTATTGTATTTATTTATAAAATAATATCTCCTCGGATACAATACAATGTATGCCGTCATTTTTCTAGTTTCATCATTGAAACCAGGCAGGCAATGGCCCGTTGAAAGAGAGAACAGAGAAGAGATGTGACAGCTCATCAAAAAATCAGAAGTCGCTCATTAATTTCGATTGGCAGCTTTCAATACTAAGGTGACATGCCCACAAAACATTTAATACCTCAAATCTTGAGTACTCTCTCTGCCATTTGTAAGAAAATATAACCAAGTTCCAAAAAACACTGAAGTCTGTCATCAAAAGCAGCTGAACTCAAATACCAAAAGGCTTGGGGGATCGGCTCCTTTCCTGCACGCCCTCGTCCCAAAGGCTCGATTGTGGCATGCTTGTTTGAAGAAATCAGCAAAAATCCTCACATCATCTTGGTTTAGTACCTAACAAACCCAGCATTTGGACTAGGGGCCTTGCCTAACGCAGATTCAATGCCATCTGTACACAAGCCTAGATTTTTAGCCACGGCAAAACCAGCATACATGCCATCAACTGCAGCGCTGACTATTCCGCCAGCATAACCGGCGCCTTCTCCAATTGGGTAGAGCCCTTTTAAAGATGTGCTCTCATATGTCTCAACATCACGGGGAATCTGGATGGGAGAGCTGGTTCTTGTCTGAAGCAACAAATATTGAAATTGAACGTGAAATCCAATGGGATTGTCAGATATTCATAGTTATTGCTTTTAAGTGGTTCAAATTTCAAGCACTCATCAAAAGGAGCAATTATTAAGCCCATAATATATGAAATATGTACTACATCCAAAACCAAGTCCAGATTCATTGGACACTTATGAATGGATAGCTATGAATGAAGAGGCAAAATCATTGCAAAAAAAAAGAAATAAATAAAACTTGGGAACTTGT
The DNA here is from genome assembly GCA_028571085.2 of Nepenthes alata. Lineage (NCBI taxonomy): Eukaryota > Viridiplantae > Streptophyta > Magnoliopsida > Caryophyllales > Nepenthaceae > Nepenthes > Nepenthes alata. Next base: position 3,158 of record JAOVVI020001357.1, read on the forward strand.
TGACCATCCACCATAAAAGAAACCAAGTGGTTGTCGCTGGGTGTATGTTGTGAAAGTGCAAAGCAAATGGTACAATTGAACGCTTCAAAGCGAGAGTAGTGGTAAAAGGGAATAGCTAAACATATGGGATCGATTATACAGACGTTTGCACCTGTTGCAAATATCAACAAGTTCGAGTCTTCTTGTCTCTAGCCACGAACTAGGATTGGTCACTATACTAATTTGATGTGAAAATGCCTCTCTACATGGCAAGTTGTTCGAAAAAGTCTACGTTGATGTCTCGCCAAGATGCATGATACTAGAAATGCATAGTTAGAAGGTGCACAGATTAAAGAAACCATTTCATGGGTTGAAATAATCTCTGAGAGTATGGTTTAGAAGGTTCATAAAATCTATAAGAGCCTTTGTCTACCACTGGAACAATTTAGACTACATTTTATTTCTGAAAAAATGGCAGACAAGATCAATACACCTATTGTGTATGTGGGTGACATGGTGGTCATAGGAAATGATCCCAGACAAAGGAAAGCCCTAAAGAGTTACACGTCCATAGAATTCAAAATGGAGGACCTAGGTCCCTTGAATTTTTTATTTGTGATCAAAGTGTCTCGAGCTAGTAGAGGGAATTTTCCATCTCAAAGAAAATATGCCTTAGGCCTGTTATGCAGACCTGATATGTCAGCATGTAAACCAGCTGATACACCTGTGGAAGACAAATTAAAGCTATGTGTTGAGTCTAGTAAGGTACCAGTTGATAACGAGAGATATCAGAGACTTGTAGGAAGATTAATGTACTTAGCAAACACAAAACCGGACCTTGCTGATGTGTTGAGTACTCTCAGCTAATTTATGCATAATCCTGGAGAACAAATGAATGTGGCCACACGATTTTGAGGCCTCTGAAGCCTGAATCAGGAAAGGAATTTTTTCACTAAAAATGCTGATCATTGAAAGCATGGATTCATATACTGATGCTGACTGGGCAGGAGTAATAGGCAACAGAAGATTTACTTCAGGTTATTTCACCTTTGTAGGTCGTAATCTCATTACGTGGAGAAGTAAAAAACCGAATGTTATTGCTCGTTCAAGTGCAGCAGCTGAACTTAGACGTATGGAACTTCAAGTATGTGAAGTGTTATGTCTAAGACTTCTCTCTGCCTAAGCAACCAATTCAATTTATTATGACAACAAAACAACAAGTGACATTGTGATCCTACATGATCATACAAAGCATGTGGAAGTAGACAGATTCTTCATCAAGGAGAAATAGGATGAGTAAAATTGGAGATACCTAAGTTTGATTAAAGGATCAGTTAGCTAATATCCTCACTGAAGCTGTTTCAAGTTGAGTGTTCTCAAAGTTTTTTAGGCAAGTTGGGAATGTGTGACATCCATCTATACACCAACTTGAGCAAGAGTGTTGAGATCTTATAATTATTCTTGTGATTCCTTCTTATTTTAGGGATAATGTAGTTGTACATTAGGGTATCTAGATCAGTTATACATACAAGTAAGTCTAGATTCAATACACAATTATATGAATCAATAGCTTAATTATAGGAGCCTAAATGTGGGAGCTTAATTATAGAGGAGCTTAATTGTAGGAGATTAATTATAGGACCTATAACATGGATCCAGCATCATATACGTACATGTGCATATTCATTGTTCAATAAAGAAAAATGATATTCTTCTCTAAGTCTGATTGTCATCTCATGCATGCAACCTTGCCCTATCATTGACACTGCTTTCGTTTTTCGAACAGATAACTTCTAAGTCACCTTAGAGCAACCTACCATCACACCAAAGCTCATAGTCTAGTTACAGTTGATCAACCATACAAAATGAAAAGCCACTTTCCTTTTGTCTAACAAGTAAAAGTAAATATTGATGTGAAGACCTAATAATCAATAGCACGAGTGAAAGATATTAGAAGTACCTCTACTCCATGTAGAAGGGCATCTTCAGAAACAAATCCCGGCAACTGAATGACCAAAACCACCAAACAAAAAGAGAACAAAAAGGTGGAAGTCTTTTGTTAGCAAATCTTGCACATTTATGTACATAAGATGTATGCCACCATATTAGTGACTGAAAAAAGAAAAAAGAAAAGAGAGGAATGCCACCATATTTGCTATCCCAGTGTAGGGAGGAATTAATATAGCAAACCTCTTTGTCAAACATAGAAATTGAATCTTGTAGGGCCTCAGTTATATGAATCGGGAACAGCTCATGGAGACTTGCTGGCCTGACCCCTAGTCGGTAACTTGAGGAAGGCACGGGAGTTCCTGAGAAAATAGCGCACGTCAAGCTATATGAAGATCTGAAGTTGAGCTGTTTCTGAATACAGTGCAGGTTCTACCCGACAACTTCTTTTCCAGAAAATCAGCAACTTTCTGCACTGGAACCACAAGGTTTCCCCCTCCCATCATAGCAGCCCTCTTTTCCAATTCCCTCTGCATCAGAGAAAATTACAGTTAAAAAATAGGACAGAATAGAATCTATATATTTCGAATTTAAGCAAAATTATCATCAGTTCAAGTAACAAGCACGTAGAAAGGAAGTTGAGAATTTGACGAAACCAATCATGTGGGATGAAAGAATACCTGAAACAAAACACCGGCCAGAGGTCCATGGAAATTCATGGCATTGAAGTCTGTCAACGAGACAGTGACAACAATTGCCGCATTAGCCCACTTAGATGCACGTCCAGAAAATGACATGCCATTAATACAGATCTCCGATGGATTTGTGCTAGTAAGAACAATCTGAAACATGTTACCAGTTACATTAAACGTAAGAAATTCTGCAGCTGCCTCCTGTAAGTGTATCAGATACTACTAACACAGAACTGCTTTGGGAAATTTAATGCCAAATTATAATAGAAAATATTATTCAGGTCCTTCAATACACAAAAGTGTCAGGAAGAGACAGATGCAGATGGCGCCAAGGGAGTATTAGAGAAGGAAAGAATGCTCTATTATGAGAATAAGAGGATGAAATTTGCACCATTCGTTGAAAATAACAAGACCCATTGTCCATAACTGGTCCTGAATAAAACATACAAATTGAAGATCCCATACCCAAAACATTTCCCTCCCTCCAAGCTGCCCATCCACCCCCCTAATTGCGCCAGTAATAGCCAGCAAGGTATGGTGAAAGGTGGAGATCAAACGGCAGAGGGAGAAGGAGATGATAAGGTGTTTTGATGAAGACTCCTATTTCAGGTCATTTTACCCAGATGAAAATTCTGGTACTGATTTTTTTTTTTTTTTAAATCAATGGCTCAATCTCAATCACTCCGGCTATCATATGAGTGTTCTTTCCGAATGAACTTTTCCTGATAATAAATATTAGCTGAAATTTTGGGGGGTGGGGTTGAATAATTTCATAATTCAGATTCAGTGGATTAGTTCGGCGTATCAAAGCAAGAAAGTAAGATGAAAGCAGCATGTAATAAAGATTCAACTGTAAGATAGTAAAGCACATTACAAAATAACAATCACAATCAATGATCCACCAATGCACGAGGCTTCCTACATTCACACTCTAGGTAGGGCAGATGGTAAAATCTTTACCCATATATTATAAAGATTTTCCATGGTTTGGACTTGTGGGATTTAGGTCATAATGGAATAACCTAACAATTGCAATAACTCACTTTCTGAAAAAGATAATTTAAATAGGAACACACAATTTACCTGTCCACCAGGGCACATACAAAAGGAGTAGCAACCATAGTTTGCAGCCACCAAGGAAGGTTGTCCATTGACATAGTTGGCAACCCTGTAGTCTGCCACTGGTAACTTCCCACGTCCTTTGTGAACCTCAGTGGCCATTCCAGAGTACTACACATTCAAAAAAAATGTTTAATATTCCATTACAACTTACAAGTCAATAAGCATTAATGTAACCAAGTACACAGTACGGTGTGAATTACACAGCCAGTCTCAGCAAACATTTCATTGTCACTGCATGAACATTAAACTCCAAGCACATTTTGTGCAATCTGTGTGCTGGCTAAAAGCATGGCTTGATATGTTGAAAGACGTAACAACAAATGTTCCAAAAAGACTTTCCAATTTTGAGCTGTAACGAACATCAATTGCGTCCTTATTTGAGCATTCCCCTTCTGGTTATTGAATTTGAGATATACACAAAGATTACAGCTTGTGCAACTAGTAGTGCACCTCTAAGTCAGTCCAAAAAATACGAAGAGAAGTGTATTTAAAGATCCCAAGTCCTGTATCATTTTCTTTCATGAGTCACCTAGTGAAGTCACTTAAGGCCTAAGAAAAACTAGCTGGGACACTACTGACAGCTTATATGGAAGTGATTCCAAGCTCAAAGCAAGCAGCAGTCATCCTCAGCCAGAAATACCAAATCAAGCTCCAACATAAAAATGATGAGGTGTACGCAGAGATAGACACTCACGTGAAGATAACCCAACCAAAATATTGGATAATGAAGCTTTATTGCCTTCACACTTCCTAAAGTGAAAAATAGCCAAGTTCCAACCAAACAAATCTTCATTTGTTTGATTTTATATTAAGCAATATGGAGCTCGACCATGCAAGAGCATCAATTGTCCCAGCTTTTGTCCTGATTACCAAAAAAATGTGTTGTAGTACATGATGGCTCCTCATTATGGTTTGAAGGAAAGATTAGAGGTACCCAACCTATCCTGACAATAAGCATAGCTACTTTTGTGATCTGGCCCATGGCCACTAAATCAGTGTGGATCATCCTTACTGCAGAGAAAAAACTGCTCTTTTTTTTTTTTCACACTATAAAGTTTATCTTCCAGGCTTATAAATAGAACATTGTTGCCCATTCTGGGAAATCATGTCACATCCCAGAACATCAAATAGACATAAACCAAAACCCCTGTAATGGCACTGAACTATTGTTTTCATTATCCACAATCAAGATATGCTACAATTCAACCAACGTACAAATACAATTTCTGGTACCAAAACTATATCCAACAAATTGTCCTTATACAAACTTTTTTCAAAATATGACACAATAAATTCTAATCCATAAGCCAAAAATCAACATTCAACATCTTCCAATACACATTTTCTGTTCAAAATTTCATCCTACCTTCACGGCTGCACAACATCAAGCCTACTAATCTAAAACAAGGTGATATGCAAGACTAAGGTAAAAGCATAGCAAGGTATATTATGTTCAAGGTTCAGCAATAATATGATGGAGATATCTACAGAATCATACATAGAAATTGAACTAAGGGCCAATAATTATTTCTAGGGGCAAAATAGAAGGTCAGTATGTCTAAATATTATAACCCTATAGATGAAGCCATAAGCTCCTATTATAACTTGTGGGTTGGCTTTCTAAATCTTCACATGCAAAAATATAAGTGGACATATTATAAACTATATCAATTACATGAAAATCTTAACAAATTCAATGGTTCAAAGCTAACAACAAAAATCTCTACAAAAGCAACATTTCTATAACATGGGAAACTAAACTTCATGTTATGGAAGAGAAATTTGTAGAGATAATCACAAATTCAAGTATAATAAAAGCAAGCATAAATGTGTTATAACAAAGCTCAAGATTTCAGAAAGAATGAAGAGAATCTTCATGAAAAATTAACAAAGCAAACGAAAGGAAGCATAATATGCACTTGCCTCTCTAATTATCACAGGTGAAATCCTAAATTTTTTCACACAAATTCCACCAACTCTCTCTTCTTTCTCCTCCTCTCTTTGAAGCCAAGGCCTAAGGCTTCCAATAGCAACATCCTAAACTAAGTTCAGCACCTCAATTTAATGAGGAGTCAAGCAAAGGCTGAAATTAAGCCTTACTAAAGCCTTAATTTAATATCATGTTGACAGGAAATCAGCTGATCATTTGAGGTAAAACAATTAAAACAGACAAGCAATATTAAAAGTATGAGTTATCACTAAAGCAATAGCCATGCAAAACCATAATATTATTCTTTCACTCAAGCAATAATAACGCAAAACTCTAACAAACCCTTTTAAAACGGCCGTTCGTGCAAAACATTGAGTGAAAAACTTTCTATGGTCAAATGTGATGTCTAGCACACCTAAAACACCATATTATGGAACTGTCCCATTCAAATGAGCATCATAGATGCCTCAAATAGGAGCTCTCAAGTAACGCTCCATTCACCTCAAAGAGAAAGGAGCTTTTGGGTAATGTGTCGAACAAGAGCTTTGCTCGAGCAAAAGCTTGTAGTAACACAAAACAGGAAAATAGCAACAAATATGGTTAATGTTGTAAGAACCTATTCTAAGGTAGAACCTAATATTTGATTAGGATATATTTTGGATTATTTATTCAATGTCTAAGCCTATGATCATACATGTTGAGAAATTAATATCATAGGATTATGTGGAATTAAGCTAAATTCGTGGATGGGTGGACAATTAAGGGGTTGAAGGTTGGTATTTGGATGGTACCTAAGTTAACTGAGTTCATTAGTTTTGTAATTTTCCAACACATTAGTTAACATGTGTGACCAAAAATTGTGGGGCTTATATTTAAGAGGGCAATTTTGCTAGCGATCTATATACAACCCAAAATGAAAAGAAGAAAATTCAAATTACAAGATTTCATGGCGCAAGTTCAACAATAGATTCAACGACTGCAAGAAGATGATGCCTCTATTGCATCTTCCAACTCTACTACTCCACCTACAGAAGACCCATTCGGAGGTCCGTATGCTCAGGATCTATTTGATTACTAATTCTGAGTGTTATAAAAAATTAATTTTACAAATTTTTTTTCTATACTCAGTATATTCTTCAATATTTACAATCCAACAACATATTCACGAGTATTTGCAAGATCTACACTGGACGTATCTTCTTACTTCATGAGCATTCGGCAATCAAGCAAAGACATTATTCAATCCCATCGCCATTATAAAGATTTCTTATCCGTATCCACCAATCTACAAAATAAACAATAGTAGCCAGCAATTATAGCAAATGGCAACAGTACTACAATGACCAGGACAATTATTCAAAAAGCAACAATAGTAAAAGACAAGCAATAGTAACAAGTAAAAATCAACTACAAGAAAAGCAAGCACTATTCAAGGAGACCCATCAACAATGAAAGCTACATCAACTTTCGGTGACCGAATAGACACCCACTAGCAATTGCCTACTCTACTATGGACAGTCCACATGTAAGCAAGTGAAGGGCCTGAATTACACATTCAAGTCTATAAAAAAGGCATCTCATTCAAGAAGAAGTTAAAGTTAGAGCTCATTCAACTAACTTATTGCAGTCTAGAAAGATGTTTCTGTTATAGAATATGGAGGCATACTCAAACAAAAATTAGAGTTTAGTTCTTGCATTCAAATCATACATTTTTACTCCATATAAATTGTAAAACTGCAAATGATATTTTACAAAATGAAGTTAAAAACTTAGTTTCCAAGCAGATTTTTATTAGATGGCAAGCAATTTTATCTATTTTTTATTACAATATTGAGTTTATTTAAGGAAATTTAAATTATTTACCATACGTTTTGATAGGAAAATTTATCCAGGGTCATGGCACCTAAAAAGACAAGCAAAAGGCCATTATGCTCCCTCCTACTCTAGCAAAACAAACAGCCAAAGACTACAACATGCCAATGCCTCAAAAAACTTTTCTAGCATCCAACCAATTCTCAACCCTATGAGATTTTCCACCACTTACATTGAAAGATGCCATCCAAGCTCAAGCCTCATCCTCTGCTACTAAGCCTTCCTCTACTACTTCTAACCAATCTTATTACATTACTGAACTATAATTTCAACATAAAGCCATGACGGCTCACATTCAACAACCATTACTCAAAGACCTTTTAGCACTTACTAAAAGAATATTTACTGATTTATACTTATATCACACTTTAGACCCTACCAAAACCAACAATATTATAAACTTATTCTTGTGGATTCAGGTTCAATCAAAATCAAACATCATAGGAGTCCTAAGGATCAGTCAATTACTTATTCCATTTGTATGATTCTTAGGCTAAGGAAACCTTTAGAAATTGCATTATCCTTATGGACTACCAAATCATTTACACTCAACTACTCTTCATTAGGATTCAACTACCAAGATTATAAGGACATAAGGTATAATGCCTTTTATCTATGTTCCTGTAATCACTCTTGGTTTTTCAAATATGATATTCAATATCTAAAGGATTTACTCAATTGGTTTTCTGAATGGTGGATCTATTTTGAAACCATTCTAGCTATTTATCCAACTGAATTACAATAGTCTGGTCTATATTATGAAAAATAATGCAAAGTCATAATGAAAAAAAGAGCAAAATGTACCTACTTACTCAAAATAGATTACATTTCAGATAGACTTTGAAATTCCATAGATTACATGATCTTTCAATTATCAACCTTATTATCTAGATAACCCATTATCCATTGTCAGGGAATTCAAGGTAAAATGATAGGATAAGTATGTTCATTCCCCCTTTACTCTATCATATATCAAAGCCTTTTTTCAGGATCTACATAAAATTCAAAAGGCTAATCGGCAAGTCTTCAAAATCTTATCACTAGCCCTCGTTGCAAATCCACCTACTCAACTATCAATATCTACTTCTCAACCAGAGCCCTTTGTTTTGCCTACTATGCCACCACTTAGTCCACAATAGCCACAAAAGGTCTCCCCCAGCATTTCTTCCACTTAAAGGAAATCATTTTATGGCCCAAGAACAACAAACCATTCAACAACTTCAAGAAGAAAATGGTTCTGACTCTAATTCCATGATGGCGACACCAATTGCAATGCCAATCCCGACGGATGGTCCTTTTGATAGTCCCTTTACTTAGCATCCGTTTGATTTCTGAGACTTTTTAACCCGATGAAAAACTTATGTACATATTTATGTTTCCATGAACTATTCAATTTACCTCAAAGAGCTTCAAAAAATTTCTCTGGCTTCCCCGATAACTAGAACCTCAAAGTATTCATGATTTTCCAATACCCACAAGAGTCCCTGATATCTACAAGAATTCCACCATCTACAGTGCCTCCACTATCAACAGTATTCCTGTAAAAATAATGCAACTTTGTAGAAATAATTCAACTTTTGGTAAAGATTGATTGATGGTACTAGTTGATAAATACCTTACCATGTGCTGTCATCTACTTACCCTACTTTACCATCTGGTCTGCCTACTATCCACCTACCAAAGATCAACAGTTCAGATTAAAGATGATTCAAAGGTCGAGATTACTTACTCAAGTCTATAAAATGCAGGTAAGAAAAGGAGGAAGGCATTGCTTAATACAAAGTCATAAGCTCTTAGAGATTTCTTTGCTCTTAGAGATTTTTGTCTTTGACTTCTAATTATTTTCTTTGTATTCCCATCTTCTCCTTTCAAACTTTGTATCCCTTTCTTACAACTACCAACCACTAAATTTATTTCATACTCTTATATCAACATCCAGTAATACAAGTATCATCTAACATTTGGTATAATTTCCTACTCTCTATTTAATTGTTTTATCCTGTTATTTTGAAGAAGAGGACGAAGGTGATGAGGATGAGGAAGAGGAAGACGAAGACGAAGATGAAGATGGGGCATAAAGAATGTTTCTTTGTAAATTTTGAATACCACATAACACTTTAATGTCACTTAAGCTGTGCAAGGAACAAATAGAATCTGTGACTTGCAATCAGCTGTGTTATAGCTGTAAGGGGTATAGCCTTATTGCACAAGTGTACAATGAAGTTCTATAATTATTGCAAAAACAAATGGCATATTCACTGCATGTCCTATTCTGCATCAAAATTGCCTGCAAGGAGCATTCCGTGCTGCTGTGTTTGTTGCCCATCTGTATTTCTACTGATGCCCCATCCCTGTCCATTCTAGGCACGTGTCTGGAACTCTAGACATGAATAAGCAAATGATAATCTTTGGTTTTTCTGCCTTTGGGATCTCAGACAATCACAAATCTTGGTACTTCAATTTTGATGCTTGAACCCACATGACCTCTCGCCCACTGCCCATGACATGTCACATCATATGATTGTAACCTGCTTATTCACATAGCTAATGGGAGTAATCGACAAAGTCATCCATTGCGATATATAAAAAACAACCGATTTGACTACTCTCCGTTGCACAACTCATGGAAAACAAATCTCATCCACTTTTCACCGACTAGCTGTCCAGGGCAGGATTGTGTTAGGGACAGCAATAACGAAGGAGCATAAAGTGGGTCGTATGTTTCCACTGCACAAAACCATTCCTCCAACATTGTCTTATTCTTTCTCTGCTATTTGTATTAATGTGAGTCAGTCATGACATAAACATCTTGGCCATACTAACTCACATGTTCTTTCTTTGTTCAAATCTGGATAACTTGGAATAAAATCTGTAGTTTGATTTCTGGTGTTCACTTTGATTAACTGCTTGTAAATTTGGTAAAAGTAAGGGTCTAACAGATTTTCTTTTCCTTGTCATATATCAAAAGCTACTAAATGTTTTGGCATTATCCAAAGTGATGATTGGGAATTGTTCCTATTGTGTCGCATGGTCAATACAAGTATTTTTTAACATTCATTGCTTATTTAGCTGCTTCACTTGGTTATTTATGGAAGTTCGAAGCTAAGGTCATGATGCTTTTAAAAAATTCTCATCTTTTCTTGAAAATCAATTTGTTGCATGCATCAGAATATTCTGCTCTGATTTTTGTGGTCAATATATGCTCAATGAGTTCCACGATTTTCTTCAGCAAAGGGGATTCTTAATCAGCGGTTGTATCCTAACAAACCTTGACAAAATGGTATGGCTAGATGGAAGAACCGCCATCTCCTTGATATGGTTCGCACATTACTATTGGAATCTTCCATTCTGTCATGCTTTTTGGGAGAGGCTCTCTCTATGGCTATTTATTTGATAATTTGTCTTCTTTCCCCTACTTTACAGCACGATTCTCCCTATTTGTCTCAGATCATCACCATGATTATGCTAACTTGCACATATTTGGCTGTGCATGCTTTGTTCTTCTACTGCCTCCTAAGCGCACTAAACTAACTGTATGAAAGGTCAAACGTGCTTTCCTCGGTGATGGTATACCTTAGAAGGGTTTCTATGCTTTGATCCCTCTTCACAGCATCTTTGCATTTCTCAAATCATGGTCTCCTTTGTGGCCAATATGACCACATTTCAGACACTTGCCTCAAGCTCAGCTTCTCAGGCCTGAGTGCTCCACCAAATGGAGATGAACAATAGATTCTTCACAGTGGTCTTAAAGATGTTTATATGTGGCTTCCACCTTGTCTTCCCGGCTTCCCCATGGAGCATGTTTAGCAAGCCCCCATAGCATGGTTTGAAAAGTTTCGGCCAACATTAAGGAAACTTTCATTTGTTGAGTGCACTATCGATCGTTTCTTCATACTATTTTGCAGGTCACTATATTCTTATTGGTTTAGGTAGACGAGATTATTATAATGTGCACTTTAATTCAGCAATGATTGATCAGCTTCACAAATCCTTAAGTTCCGGTTCTTCTACATGGTTGCAGTTCCTTAAGTTCCGGTATATTCAGAAGGACATCCACACAAGGCCTGTTCTTTTCATTTGGTTCTCCCCTTGCCATAACAGCTTAGTGTGACACGGAATGAGATGTTTTTATTGGCACACATTCTACCACTATCTGATGTATGTTTATTTGCAATGCACAAGCAAAATTCCTTCTAGGTATTTTCAAAATAATGTCACTCCTATGCCCCTGCATTGTAGATGTACAAAAGGCAATTGCCAAGCAACGTTGAGAGCAGATATAGTAACAGCTAATCAGTTTTCTTGTTCAAATTTAAGTAATGCATCTTAAGGGGGTATTACTCAAAAAAACAGCTATCAAGTATTTCTGCCAATTCAATTGTTGTCATACATTGAGGAAAGTTATTGTAAGAGACTAATACCTCATAATAGATTAATTCTAACAATCTTCAATCCTAACATAATAGAAACATCAATTCACACAGATTTTCAACCCATACAAATCATTATAGGTGTACGTCACCTTGATCCGATTGATCAGATGCAATGCAACTCATTAACAGCTTGCAGATTAGACAGATTAAAGCATCAGAAGTAGAGCAGCCAAGTAAGCACACAGGCAGATCACAGCTGAGTCAGATAGTTTATCCCAGGGAGCATCTAGATTAGCAATCCATCTCCAACCATCTGAATTCAGTACTTGACAGTGTTGCTGATTATAAAGCTACCACACAGGCAGATCACAGTTGAGTCAGATGGTTTATCCCACGGAGCATCTAGGTTAGCAATCTGTGACGACCCAGATTCTAAAACATAGAAGTCCCAATCATCGAGTCAAAATGATCAAAGGATCGAAGAAAATTGAAAGTTATCCGGAAAATGTGTGAGATCCAAAATTTAATGCTTAAATTGGAATTTAAAATGATAACCGGTTTTGTGAAGAAGAAAAAGAAGTCCAACCACCTTAAGCCTAAAGGAGTCCAATTTTTCCCTTGGGCCTAAAACAAACCAACTTTTGTTTAAGAAGAAAACAAGATCGGCCCCTTGAGGCCCAACAACTTCGGCCTCCTCCCATGAAAATCAGTCCTGCGTCCCTTTTTGTGAATCCAGATCAGACCTCCCTTTAGAATCACAAACAGCCCAAAAAGGTTGGCCAGCAGTGGAGTGGGCCGAGCAGTTGGCCTGAAATGAACAAATGGCAACTAAAGAAAAAGCAAACTTTACTATTTAGTTGAAATCTAACTAGACGGCGACCAAATGGAGTAAGTAAACTAACCTACTTACTCCCACCTACCGTCTGTGAATAAGTACAGGATTTAGTGACTTACCCCACTTACTCCACCAAACCCCTCCTCTATATAAACCGGCGCTGGTTGATGCAAGAAGATGGAAGAGAGTGAACCCGGCGTTGGTTGAGGCAAATGGAAGTAGTAAGGAAGAAGTGGAGGAGATAAAAACATCAGACAGAAATATTGGGTGATCGACTTTTAGACAAGATACTTCGGACGCTACTTTTAAGTCATGCTTTAAGAATATTGTAAGTGTACCTCGGACGCTGATTTTTAAGTTCATGGTTTAACAATACTGCAAGTGTGCACCTTTTCCACCATGCTTTTAAGATAAAGATTTAATGCGAATATATGCATGTTGCATCGTAACTATATCTGATAAGCGTATGATTATGCGATATCTGTCTGATCATTGGTTAAAGAAGAATCTCTGTTAACCGCATGCTTAAAAGAAGTTCAGTTTTCCATTAATGAAAATTAAGTTCGGTTTTTCCTTTGTAAAGAATCCGTTCGTTGTTCCCATAATGAAAAGCACTCGGTCCTTCAGTAAAAAAAGTACTCCGGATTTATGAAACTTCGGCTTTTAAAATTACTCCGGCTTTAAGTAAAAAGTACTCCGGATTTATGAACTTTGGCTTTTAAAAGTACTCCGACTTTTAGTAAAAAGTACTTTGGATTTATGAACTTTGGCTTTTAGAAGTACTTCGGCTTTTAGTAAAAAGTACTCCGGATTTATGAACTTCTGCTTTTAAAAGTACTCCGTCCTTCAGTGAAAGGTACTCCAGATTTATGAAACTTCGGCTTTTAAAAGTATTCCGTCCTTCAGTGAAAAGTTCTCAGGATTTATAAAACTTCGGCTTTTAAAAGTACTCCGTCCTTCAGTGAAAAGTACTCCGAATTTATGAAACTTCGGCTTTTAAAAGTACTTCGTCCTTAAGTGAAAAGTACTCCGAATTTATGAAACTTTGGCTTTTAAAAGTACTACGTCCTTTGAGGAAAATGAACTCTGATTTTTGATATGCTCCGACTTTAGAGGAAAAACACTCCGTCCTTTAAGTAAAAAGCACTCTGTCCCTTTGGAGTGAAAAGCACTCCGTCAAAAAAATACTCCGTTCGAAAAGCACTCCGTCCGAAAAGCACTCCGGCTTTTGAACTCCGGCCTTGTGTTTAAAAGAGTACTCTGGCTTTGTATTGAAAACTAACTCTGGATTTATATTGGAAATGAACTCCGGCCTTGTATTGAAAATAAACTCCGATTTTGAGTATATGATTTTCGAATTAAGTTCTATGATTTAAAATCTGTTTGAATTGTATGATTTTTTAACCGGCCTTAAGATTTTCTGTACACAATTTCTGAAGGGTAAATTGTAATGTTTATGACTGAAATGGTTTTCAGTAAGCGATAAGAAGATAAGAAGAAAGTGTGACTGATGCTGAAAATGGCTTTCAGTAAACAATAAGAAGGAAGTATTCTGTTTCTGTTATTATGGACCCAGGACTAATATGTAGTCACGTTTGGTTCTCCGGAATGCCTTAGAACGTTATGGTGGTAATCGAGGGTAACTCTGTCCATAGAGTTATGTGTGGTTCGCCCCTCCTCAGGGCATTACAATAGGTGGGTAGCTTCCATTTTGTTCAGTACCCCCTTGGATTGGGAAGGATCTCGTGAGGTGGGATCATCTATTCTGTTTAATGTCATTGATTGTGGGGAGATGTACATAATCTATCATCGATTATTTGCCCCCTCCGCTAGTAGGGTCTACTAGTAGGGTCCTTTATTGATAAAGATGAGGTTTCTGTAAAATATAGTGGTAAGACTGACTTCTGTTTTCTAGAATATGAGTACATTGATTTCTGATTTCAGGAGACCGTTTTCTGATAGTTCTGTATACGTCTGCATCATGTTTCTGCTATGAATCACTTTCTTATGGCATTTATAACTTATGTGTAATAGTACCTATTTTGCTGTGTTATGTTTTGCATGCATGTTTTACTATTTACCTGCATGTACCTTACTGGGCCTCGGCTCACAATTTTCTATTTTTTCCCACCTCCAGAGAAGACTTTAGAGCTTGTGCCTGACGAGTTGGAGTAATTAGAGCTTATCTGAAGAATTATCAAAGACTCGGGAGCTTATTTTGAAAAATATTATTGTAATGACTTGTTTATGATTCATGAACTTTTATAGTTAGATGTTTTTTATTATGTATTCGGAAATGAATACTTTGGAATGAATATGAACATTTTCGTAAGATGTTTGAGTAACTTCTGCTATACTTCTTATGGTTAAAAGTATATTGGTCCTAGATGGAATCAGTGATCCTGTGTTATGAATGATGGAATCAAAAAAAAAATATACCCATTCCGTAACATGTCCCATTCCAACTAAGGTCGATTGCTTCTAAGCCAAAACACCTCACAGCGCTACAAACCTCGAGAAATATTTATCATATCACCCTTCTGGGTTAAAGTAGACCCAAGAAAGCCACACACCTTCAAGACAACAATCAATCTTTCTTGAATTGACCATTGCTCCAAACTCTAAGGCATCACATTCATGCTATCAAGGAAACTACATGCCCAACATAACACTTCTCCTCAATCAAACTTACATTCCTTTTATAATTGAGCACACGGCTAACCGTCTTTCGTAATCCTTGATACGATTCTTAAATAGGGTTCATACATTCTAATGATTCTAAGAATTCATCAATGAGGCCATCACAAATTTGACCTAATTATGACCGGAAGGTCTAATTCATAAATCCCATGAAATTGCCAATAAACTTACAAAATGCAAACGGCATTATCGAAACTCATAATGGTTATATCTTAATTCTGAAAGCTACCATAGGCATAATTCTCGATTATCCATAATTGACAACACTATTATATAGATCACCCTCAGGAAATATCAAGCCCTTAATATAGATCAAACGAACCACCTATTTATTTTCCCCAATGCCACTTATCAAACCATTTGTCTCCCAAATGACCAAGTCTTCAGTTGCCCCCAAATAACCTTGTCAGTTCATCTTGCTCATCCCAAAAGTACTGAAGCACCTCATGGCAAGACACTCTGTCGATGCCTCATCAGTTCTATGCAGGGTCTCCAAAATCGGTGCCCATCCTGGCACAACCTCTGCAACAATTTCCCCATAACGATCAGAAGATAATTTGGGCTAATCATTTCCTCTAAAAAACATCCTTAATATCATATCAAGCCTTAACACCGCAAGGCAATCAGTTTATTCCAGCCAACCATATCTGCAGTCTCAAGAAACTGTCATAGATCTCGATATAACTAGGACAAGTCTATGATCCTCAAATAAATAAATAAGCTTAGCAAATTCTAATAGAAATATAAGTTTAAAATCCCAAACAACACATATACTTAAATGTCAAGATTAGGGAATCTCATCTTCAACCACGGTAGCAACACTCCTACACTTGTGCCATTACCGAGAAACCTCAATCCAAGGCATTAGACTTCTTCACTGTCTGACCCGTGGAGTAAGGACAATCCCTAACCATGCAGACGAATTGTCCATAGTTGAAACATGCTCCCAAAAATCCCATCGAAGTAAAATACTCATCCATAGAGCATCCATAAACATATTCTACGATATCTCTTTATCCTCAGACCCATGACTCTTATCACGTCAACCACCCAAGGTCAACTTCATCTTTTATCTTATGTGAGGTAACATCACCCTATTTTCTTCCACACATTAGATCCCTACTGATGTCATCTCACTCTTCAGGATTCATATTTCAACCTTTATAAGATCTGAGTTACCCAAAATGTAACACCCCAAATAATTTTAATTTTATTATTTAGTTGAGATAATTATTTTTAGTAATTTTAGATATAAAATTTTATAATTCAGGATAAAAATGTAACGACCCAGATTTTTGGAACATAAGAAGTCCGGATTTCTTTCTAGTCCGGATTTTATTCTAGTTCGGATTTTCTGGATAAAAAAAAGTCTGAATTTTTTTGATAAAAATCTAGTCCGGACTTCCTTGATGAAAAGAAGTCCGGATTTCCTTGATAAAAATCCAGTCCAGATTTTCTTGATAAAAATATAGTCCGGATTTCCTTGATGAAAAGAAGTCCGGATTTCCTTAATAAAAATCTAGTCCGAATTTTCTTGATGAAAAGAAATCCGAAATATTCCTTGATGAAAAGAAGTCCGGAATATTCCTTGATAAAAAGAAATTCGGATTTCCTTGTTGAAAATCAAGTCTAGCCATGTAAGGTCGAAGTGGCCTTGAAGGACGGAGTGGCTTTATGATTGGTAAGGCCGAAGTGGAAAGAGAATCAATTTTCAGCCATGTAAGGCCGGAGTGGCTTTGTGATTGGTAAGGCTGAAGTGGAATTGTGGGAAGAAAACCGAAGTGGAAGAACCGGTCAACAAATGTTGACCGGAACCTTTGTAAGAATATTCTGGTCAACGCTGATAGTTGACCGAAATAAGAAATCTAAATTCGGTTAACCTGAAATTTAATGTGTTTACATGAAAAATCTAAGTTCAGTTAACCAGGAATTTAATGTGTTTACATGAGAAAGCTAAATTCAGTTAACTGAGAATTTATGAACTCCTTGGGAATATAAAATCATAAATGATCTAATAAATAAGAAGCATTTTCATGTATTTTCAATCATTAATAAGAAACATTTCCCTTGTACTGCCAATCAGAGAGGTCCAATACCCTGATTGGTTGTCAAACATTATCCTCGTCAAGAAGAACAATGGGAAGTGGCAGATATGCATGGACTTCACTGACGTGAACAAGGCATGCTCGAAGGATAGCTTCCCACTTCCAATGATCGACCAATTTGTGGACTTCATCGCCGGCTATAAGCTGTTAAGTTTCATGGATGCTTACTCGGGATACAATCAAATTAGGATGTGTCCGGAGGATGAGGAGTATACCCTCCTTCATGATAGACCAAGAGATCTATTGCTATAAGGTCATGCCTTTCGATTTGAAGAACACTGTGGCCACTTATCAATGGATGGTGAATAAGATGTTCAAAGCTCAAATCGGCTGAAACGTGGAGGTGTGCTTGGACGACATGCTCGTCAAGAGAAAAGTCACTGACGACCACGTTCACGATCTGAGTGAGACCCAAGAGTTCCTTTGAGTGCACCAGATAAAACTCAACCCTGCCAAGTACGTCTTCGTGGTGACCTTCGGAAAGTTTATGGGTTTCATGGTATATCAACGGGGAATCGAGGCTAATTTTGAAAAGATAAAGGTCATTGTCGATATGAGTCCTCGGACCGTGAAAGAGGTCCAGAAGTTCACTGGGAGGCTCGCTGCCCTCTCTTGGTTATTGGCAAAATTGACGGAGAAATACCTACAGTTCTTCAAAGCCTTGAGGGGGACCAACGAAAGAGAAAGAAGAAAACCATATATGGATGGTAACAGCCAAAGGAGTTGGTCTCGGCTGCCTCCTTTTGCTTGGTCCGTACTCCATAGCGGCTCTGTCCCTTTATTAGCCTAAGGGTAAAGCTAAGGAACCCAATCAAGTTGTTACGCTTTACTACTTCCATCCTTCCTTAAAGCCAGAGGCTCCATAGATAGGCTTCCCGACTTGAGACCTTCCTTAAGGACTGGACTCATCTAAAAGTCAGAAAAGGCGACTCGTAATAAGCTTAACACATGGCAGTTACGCTTTATTTGAAGTTAAGGCCCCGACGATAAGAGGTTTTTCTTTCCTTATCTTTAAAGACAAAGCAGGCTAGAAGTCGACCAAGCTGGAGTTCTTGTTCGTGTGAGTGGGTAAGCAAGCAGGTAAGCCCGATTTATGTAATAGAATTACTAATCCATTTTATCATCTCCAAGCCAGCTAATTCCTAACAAGCTATGCACCTTCTTGTACTTTCAGCCTATTAAGGAAAGGCAGTTGCTTTTATTGAGTTAAACAAAGGGTAGTCAGATAATGGGCAGATGGAGGGCCTATTTTGGGCCAATTAGAAACCATAATCTCGATGCGCTGACATTGCTATGAATGAGGTTAGGTCTTAAGAGAACTAGTAGTTATGAGTTCGTAGCTAAAGTTAAACTAGATCTAGGAACGTAGTAGTGAATGCAGTGAATGGACAGGTAAACGAGTAAGCTTAGCCCCTACCCGGCTAGGGAACTATTCTTGGTTAGGTCGGGTAAACTTACGCTAAGGAAAGGTAGTTTACTTGCTTCTTAGAGTAAGGCGCTGAAGGGCGTTTCCCTCCAAGGTTCTCGCGGGGCCGTGCGGAACGATTAGAGCACAGAAGGTAACTCGTCAGCCCAAGAGCCCCCTGCATCTTCGAGTTTAGTCTTCAATCCATGCAACAGCATCCGGTTGGCTACTTCAACCTGGCCGTTGGCTTGAGGATACGCTACGGATGTGTGAACCAGCATGATGCGTAAGCTCGCGCAGTACTTAGTAAACTGTTTGCCAGTGAATTGGGTTTCGTTGTTAGTTACTATGACCTTGGGTATCCCAAACCGACAAATGATGTTCTGACGGATGAACTCCGTTGCGTTCTGCTAGGCTAGCTAACTTACTGGCGGCTAGCTAAGTGAGGTTTGTTGCTGCTAAGGTAACCTTGAGCTACGGACTCAGAAAAGAAGCACAGGGGGAGCACCTAAGTGATTATTATCATTCTTGCTCCATCCCTACACTCTACCCCCGCTTGCTTTCATGTACACGTGTGACTTCTTCCTTACAATCCATGACATGCCCTGCTTTCTTTTCTATGCCATGCTTCCTATAATTCTAGAACTAGGCTTTTACGGTCTTAGGCTGACCAGCTTCTATAGCTATCCTTCCTTTCCTCATTTCCACTGGACTTGCCCTTATGGGGAGTCGATTTCCAAACTCGTTGGGCAATAACTGAAGCAAGCACTTGGCAGCCCTATCACGTAAGGGAGAAGACAGACTTCATGTGTGAAGTATATGGTTAAGAAGGAAACTTCTCTCTCTGAATCAGAGCGGAAAGCTCGGATTCTGCTTCATTTTAAAATAGCATTTTTTTGCACTTGCATTTTCTACCTTATCTTATTTGCTATCTGTGTAATCATTCATGCCTTCTCTTAACTTTTTGAAAGAGGTCATTCACTATCAAGGGAAACACTTTCTTCGGGCGGCAAGTCTTTCCCATCATTCGGAGTCAACGACAACTTGGGTATCTTAATTGGAGTCCACTACGGATGATTAAAAAAGTATCGACTAGAAAAGAAGAAAGTATAAATCTAGTGTATAAAGACTATATATGTACATCTTCTCCTTCTCTCATTGGATATAGGAAACGAAAGTCAGCTTGACCAACCCTTGCTTAACCCACTTACCTAAGATCGGCTAATTTTGTAATCTTTGATCTCGTCTGATGAAACCGCAAATCAGAATTTTGTTATGACTATCCCTCTTACGGGGATCTCTTTTCAGGCAGACCGAGAGGAGAAAGAGGAAATAGCAAAGAATCATTTGGTGCGTAGTAAATTGCCAGATAGATCAGTACAGTTAGGGAAAGCGTTGAAAGCCTATCATTCGAAGCAGCACAGACGGACCGAGGGCCTGATGCCTATGATGCCATCGTCAAAAAACACTCGAATGGGCGAAACACATAGAAAAAAGAGACCCTTCCACCCAACTTTTAGGTCAAGGAAGGTCCCTAATAATAGGGCCTTCCCTTGCTTTCGAGCCTACGTTTGCTTGTTTTAGTCCATACAACGTCTTCCTGAGTCGACTAACTAGATGTGAAGAAACTGATCGCCCTGGCAAAGGTTGCATGTAAACCCCCTTATGTTGTTTTCTGTTCAGATTGAAATTTTCCACATCTCACTGGAACGAAGATTATTTTCTCGCTGTGGCAACTGCAATCAGAGCATGTACAAAAGTAACCTTTTCCAACGGGCGCAAAATTCTTCTCAGATCAATACCAAAAGTCTTCTCAGTCTCCCTGATTCTATTGTCCAGCAGCCAGGTATTGACGTTTTGTGTCCTCTGGATGAGGGGCCAGATTAGGTTTCTCCCGGCCCTGGCTTGAATGAAGCCCTTAGTCCGCAGCCTAATAATCAACGACCCACCTCCTCATTCGGCTCTGCGGTAAACAACAATCCGAATCCCCACATGATTCCCCCACTCTCTTCTGTTTCGATAGGATCTCCTAGTTCCGACAAAAATGTCAGGACTGTTGGGGTCACTCCCGAGTGGCATGTATGTCCGCGGACTCCATTGAAGAAATGGACGAGGACTCCATTGAAAGAATGGACGAGGACTTTGATAATTGGTCCGAGAAGCCCGTTGAAGGCGTCATGTCCGAGAGGTTGCTGAGGACATGGACGAGGACCCTAAGATTGTAGGCGTTGACTCTATCTTCGTAGGCCTGCAGCAGCCGCATTTTGTAGGTGGGTTGATCACCTACCCTAATTGGAAGTTGTGGCGGCTACAACTTTCCATGTGTCAGGTCTTCCATCTGACATGTCAGGCGTGCGCCTGTCCTGGCAGGCCTAGGGGCGTGGTCCTGCCACCCTACCTCGCGTAGGGTGGCTGGCTGTCCACCTGGCCCTTGTGTATAAACAGGGCTTGTGCCCTTGCTTGTAAAGAGCAGCTGCGACATTGTGAAGGAGAGAGCCTTAAGAGAGCTGTGGGCAAACTTTGTTGTAAAGATAGAGTGAGAAACACTTTTAGAGAGAGGTTGTGCACTTGAGATTGTTTTTCTTTGGTTTGAGCTTGTGTAGCTAGCACTTGTAAACAATCCTTTTATAGTATA